>JARGYO010000621.1:40000-52500 GCA_029206835.1 Rana muscosa
AAGAAAAGAAAAGGAAAGTAAAGTAAAGTAAAGTAAAGAAAAGGAAAGAAAAGAAAGTAAAGTAAAGTAAAGAAAGGGAAAGAAAAGAAAAGTAAAGTAAAGGAAAGAAAAGAAAAGAAAAGAAAAGGAAAGTAAAGAAAAGAAAGGAAAAGGAAAGTAAAGGAAAGAAAAGAAAAGGAAAGTAAAGTAAAGAAAATTAAAGAAAAGTAAAGTAAAGTAAAGGAAAGAAAAGAAAAGAAAAGGAAAGTAAAGTAAAGTAAAGTAAAGAAAAGGAAAGAAAAGAAAGTAAAGTAAAGTAAAGAAAAGGAAAGAAAAGTAAAGTAAAGTAAAGAAAAGAAAAGAAAAGGAAAGGAAAGTAAAGGAAAGAAAAGGAAAGTAAAGTAAAGTAAAGGAAAGAAAAGTAAAGTAAAGTAAAGAAAAGGAAAGAAAAGTAAAGTAAAGTAAAGGAAAGAAAAGAAAAGGAAAGTAAAGTCAAGTAAAGTAAAGTAAAGAAAAGGAAAGAAAAGAAAGTAAAGTAAAGTAAAGAAAAGGAAAGGAAAGGAAAGGAAAGGAAAGGAAAGAAAAGAAAAGAAAAGGAAAGGAAAGAAAAGAAAAGTAAAGGAAAGAAAAGTAAAGGAAAGTAAAGAAAAGGAAAGTAAAGTAAAGAAAAGGAAAGAAAAGAAAGTAAAGTAAAGTAAAGTAAACAAAAGGAAAGAAAAGAAAGTAAAGTAAAGTAAAGGAAAGGAAAGGAAAGGAAAGAAAAGGAAAGGAAAGGAAAGGAAAGGAAAGAAAAGGAAAGTAAAGGAAAGTAAAGTAAAGTAAAGAACAGGAAAGAAATGTAAAGAAAAGTTAAGTAAAGTATAGTAAAGAAAAGGAAAGTAAAGTAAAGAAAAGGAAAGAAAAGGAAAGTAAAGTAAAGAAAAGGAAAGAAAAGTAAAGAAAAGTAAAGTAAAGGAAAGAAAAGAAAAGAAAAGAAAAGAAAAGGAAAGTAAAGAAAAGAAAGGAAAAGGAAAGTAAAGGAAAGAAAAGAAAAGGAAAGTAAAGTAAAGAAAATTAAAGAAAAGTAAAGTAAAGTAAAGGAAAGAAAAGAAAAGAAAAGAAAAGGAAAGTAAAGTAAAGTAAAGTAAAGTAAAGAAAAGGAAAGAAAAGAAAGTAAAGTAAAGTAAAGAAAAGGAAAGAAAAGTAAAGTAAAGAAAAGAAAAGGAAAGGAAAGGACAGAAAAGGAAAGTAAAGGAAAGAAAAGTAAAGTAAAGTAAAGAAAAGGAAAGAAAAGGAAAGTAAAGGAAAGGAAAGGAAAGGAAAGGAAAGGAAAGAATAGAAAAGAAAAGAAAAGGAAAGGAAAGGAAAGGAAAGAAAAGAAAAGAAAAGTAAAGAAAAGAAAAGAAAAGAAAAGGAAAGGAAAGGAAAGGAAAGAAAAGAAAAGAAAAGAAAAGAAAAGGAAAGGAAAGAAAAGTAAAGTAAAGAAAAGAAAAGAAAAGGAAAGGAAAGGAAAGGAAAGGAAAGAAAAGGAAAGTAAAGGAAAGAAAAGGAAAGTAAAGTAAAGTAAAGGAAAGAAAAGAAAAGTAAAGTAAAGTAAAGAAAAGGAAAGAAAAGTAAAGTAAAGGAAAGAAAAGAAAAGGAAAGGAAAGTAAAGTAAAGAAAAGGAAAGAAAAGAAAGTAAAGTAAAGTAAAGAAAAGGAAAGAAAAGTAAAGTAAAGAAAAGGAAAGGAAAGGAAAGAAAAGAACAGAAAAGTAAAGTAAAGTAAAGGAAAGGAAAGGAAAATAAAAAAAGTAAAGCAAAGTAAAGTAAAGAAAAGAAAAAAGAAAAGAAAAGGAAAGGAAAGTAGAGAAAAGGAAAGAAAAGGAAAGGAAAGAAAAGAAAAGAAAAGGAAAGGAAAGTAGAGAAAAGGAAAGAAAAGAAATAAAAGTAAAGTAAAGAAAAGAAAAGTAAAGTAAAGTAAAGTAAAGTAAAGTAAAGTAAAGAAAAGGAAAGGAAAGGAAAGTAGAGAAAAGAAAAGAAAAGGAAAGGAAAGGAAAGGAAAGAATAGAAAAGTAAAGTAAAGTAAAGAAAAGGAAAGGAAAGGAAAAAAAGTAAAGCAAAGTAAAGTAAAGAAAAGAAAAGAAAAGGAAAGGAAAGTAGAGAAAAGGAAAGAAAAGAAAGAAAAGTAAAGTAGAGAAAAGAAAAGAAAAGAAAAGGAAAGGAAAGGAAAGGAAAGAAAAGGAAAGAAAAGGAAAGAAAAGAAAAGAAAATAATTGAAAAGAAAAGGAAAGGAAAGGAAAGAAAAGAAAAGAAAAGGAAAGTAAAGTAAAGAAAAAAAAGGAAAGAAAAGAAAAGAAAAGAAAAGAAAAGGAAAGAAAAGAAAAGAAAAGAAAAGAAAAGGAAAGGAAAGGAAAGGAAAGGAAAGAAAAGAAAATAAAAGAAAAGAAAAGGAAAGGAAAGAAAAGAAAAGAAAAGAAAAGAAAAGAAAAGAAAAGGAAAGGAAAGGAAAGGAAAGGAAAGGAAAGGAAAGGAAAGAAAAGAAAAGAAAAGGAAAGGAAAGGAAAGAAAAGAAAAGAAAAGAAAAGAAAAGTAAAGTAAAGTAAAGAAAAGAAAAGAAAAGAAAAGGAAAGAAAAGAAAAGAAAAGAAAAGGAAAGGAAAGGAAAGTAAAGAAAAGGAAAGTAAAGTAAAGTAAAGTAAAGTAAAGAAAAGAAAAGAAAAGGAAAGGAAAGGAAAGGAAAGGAAAGTAAAGGAAAGAAAAGAAAAGAAAAGGAAAGTAAAGAAAAGAAAAGAAAAGGAAAGGAAAGGAAAGAAAAGAAAAGAAAAGAAAAGGAAAGGAAAGGAAAGGAAAGGAAAGAAAAGAAAAGAAAAGTAAAGAAAAGAAAAGAAAAGAAAAGAAAAGGACAGGTAAGGAAAGGAAAGAAAAGAAAAGAAAAGAAAAGGAAAGGAAAGGAAAGAAAAGGAAAGTAAAGGAAAGAAAAGGAAAGTAAAGTAAAGGAAAGGAAAGAAAAGAAAAGTAAAGTAAAGTAAAGAAAAGGAAAGAAAAGTAAAGTAAAGGAAAGAAAAGGAAAGTAAAGTAAAGTAAAGATAAGGAAAGAAAAGAAAAGGAAAGTAAAGTAAAGAAATGGAAAGAAAAGGAAAGGAAAGTAAAGAAAAGGAAAGAAAAGTAAAGTAAAGAAAAGGAAAGAAAAGTAAAGAAAAGTAAAGTAAAGGAAAGAAAAGAAAAGAAAAGGAAAGTAAAGAAAAGAAAAGAAAAGGAAAGTAAAGGAAAGAAAATTGAAGAAAAGTAAAGTAAAGTAAAGGAAAGAAAAGAAAAGGAAAGTAAAGTAAAGTAAAGAAAAGGAAAGAAAAGAAAAGAAAGTAAAGTAAAGAAAAGGAAAGGAAAGGAAAGGAAAGGAAAGTAAAGAAAAGAAAAGAAAATGAAAGGAAAGAAAAGAGAAGTAAAGGAAAGAAAAGTAAAGGAAAGTAAAGAAAAGGAAAGTAAAGTAAAGAAAAGGAAAGAAAAGAAAGTAAAGTAAAGTAAAGTAAAGTAAACAAAAGGAAAGAAAACAAAAGTAAAGTAAAGTAAAGGAAAGGAAAGGAAAGGAAAGGAAAGAAAAGGAAAGGAAAGGAAAGGAAAGGAAAGAAAAGGAAAGTAAAGGAAAGTAAAGTAAAGTAAAGAACAGGAAAGAAAAGTAAAGAAAAGTAAAGTAAAGTATAGTAAAGAAAAGGAAAGTAAAGTAAAGAAAAGGAAAGAAAAGGAAAGTAAAGTAAAGAAAAGGAAAGAAAAGAAAAGTAAAGTAAAGGAAAGAAAAGAAAAGAAAAGAAAAGGAAAGGAAAGAAAAGAAAGGAAAAGGAAAGTAAAGGAAAGAAAAGAAAAGGAAAGTAAAGTAAAGAAAATTAAAGAAAAGTAAAGTAAAGTAAAGGAAAGAAAAGAAAAGAAAAGGAAAGTAAAGTAAAGTAAAGTAAAGAAAAGGAAAGAAAAGAAAGTAAAGTAAAGTAAAGAAAAGGAAAGAAAAGTAAAGTAAAGTAAAGAAAAGAAAAGAAAAGGAAAGGAAAGTAAAGGAAAGAAAAGGAAAGTAAAGTAAAGTAAAGGAAAGAAAAGTAAAGTAAAGTAAAGAAAAGGAAAGAAAAGTAAAGTAAAGTAAAGGAAAGAAAAGAAAAGGAAAGTAAAGTCAAGTAAAGTAAAGTAAAGAAAAGGAAAGAAAAGAAAGTAAAGTAAAGTAAAGAAAAGGAAAGGAAAGGAAAGGAAAGTAAAGAAAAGAAAAGAAAAGGAAAGGAAAGAAAAGAAAAGTAAAGGAAAGAAAAGTAAAGGAAAGTAAAGAAAAGGAAAGTAAAGTAAAGAAAAGGAAAGAAAAGAAAGTAAAGTAAAGTAAAGTAAACAAAAGGAAAGAAAAGAAAGTAAAGTAAAGTAAAGTAAAGGAAAGGAAAGGAAAGGAAAGAAAAGGAAAGGAAAGGAAAGGAAAGGAAAGGAAAGAAAAGGAAAGTAAAGGAAAGTAAAGTAAAGTAAAGAACAGGAAAGAAATGTAAAGAAAAGTTAAGTAAAGTATAGTAAAGAAAAGGAAAGTAAAGTAAAGAAAAGGAAAGAAAAGGAAAGTAAAGTAAAGAAAAGGAAAGAAAAGTAAAGAAAAGTAAAGTAAAGGAAAGAAAAGAAAAGAAAAGAAAAGAAAAGGAAAGTAAAGAAAAGAAAGGAAAAGGAAAGTAAAGGAAAGAAAAGAAAAGGAAAGTAAAGTAAAGAAAATTAAAGAAAAGTAAAGTAAAGTAAAGGAAAGAAAAGAAAAGAAAAGAAAAGGAAAGTAAAGTAAAGTAAAGTAAAGAAAAGGAAAGAAAAGAAAGTAAAGTAAAGTAAAGAAAAGGAAAGAAAAGTAAAGTAAAGAAAAGAAAAGGAAAGGAAAGGAAAGAAAAGGAAAGTAAAGGAAAGAAAAGTAAAGTAAAGTAAAGAAAAGGAAAGAAAAGGAAAGTAAAGGAAAGGAAAGGAAAGAAAAGAAAAGTAAAGTAAAGAAAATAAAAATAAAGTTAAGTAAAGAAAAGGAAAGAAAAGTAAAGAAAAGTAAAGGAAAGAAAAGAAAAAAAAGGACAGTAAAGAAAAGGAAAGTAAAGGAACGAAAAGGAAAGAAAAGTAAAGAAAAGTAAAGTAAAGGAAAGAAAAGAAAAGGAAAGTAAAGGAAAGAAAAGAAAAGGAAAGTAAAGTAAAGAAAAGTAAAGAAAAGGAAAGAAAAGGAAAGAAAAGAAAAGAAAAGGAAAGTAAAGGAAAGAAAAGAAAAGGAAAGAAAAGGAAAGTAAAGGAAAGAAAAGTAAAGTAAAGTAAAGGAAAGAAAAGAAAAGGAAAGTAAAGTAAAGAAAAGGAAAGAAAAGGAAAGTAAAGTAAAGAAAAGGAAAGAAAAGGAAAGAAAAGTAAAGTAAAGGAAAGAAAAGAAAAGAAAAGGAAAGTAAAGAAAAGTAAAGTAAAGAAAAGGAAAGTAAAGAAAAGAAAAGAAAAGAAAAGGAAAGGAAGGGAAAGGAAAGTAAAGTAAAGAAAGGAAAAGTAAAGAAAAGAAAAGAAAAGTAAAGTAAAGTAAAGTAAAGAAAAGAAAAGAAAAGAAATGAAAAGAAAAGTAAAGTAAAGTAAAGAAAAGAAAAGTAAAGGAAAGAAAATAAAATAAAAGAAAAGAAAAGGAAAGGAAAGGAAAGGAAAGTAAAGAAAAGTAAAGTAAAGGAAAGAAAAGAAAAAAAAAAGAAAAGGAAAGTAAAGAAAAGAAAAGGAAAGTAAAGGAAAGAAAAGGAAAGAAGAGGAAAGGAAAGAAAAGTAAAGGAAAGGAAAGAAAAGAAAAGGAAAGTAAAGTAAAGAAAATGAAAGAAAAGTAAAGAAAAGTAAAGTAAAGGAAAGGAAAGAAAAGGAAAGGAAAGAAAAGAAAAGAAAAGGAAAGCAAAGGAAAGAAAAGAAAAGGAAAGAAAAGGAAAGTAAAGGAAAGAAAAGTAAAGTAAAGAAAAGAAAAGGAAAGTAAAGTAAAGAAAAGGAAAGAAAAGGAAAGTAAAGTAAAGAAAAGTAAAGAAAAGTAAAGTAAAGTAAAGAAAAGAAAAGTAAAGAAAAAAAAGAAAAGAAAAGTAAAGTAAAGTAAAGAAAAGGAAAGGAAAGGAAAGGAAAGGAAAGTAAAGTAAAGTAAAGTAAAGAAAAGAAAAGTAAAGTAAAGTAAAGTAAAGAAAAGTAAAGTAAAGTAAAGTAAAGAAAAAAAGAAAGTAAAGTAAAGTAAAGAAAAAAAGGAAAGGAAAGTAAAGGAAAGTAAAGGAAAGAATAACAACGGAAAGAAAAGAAAATAAAGGAAAGTAAAGGAAAGGAAAGGAAAAAAAAGAAAAGAAAAGCAAAGAAAAGTAAAGCAAAGGAAAGAAAAGAAAAGAAAAGTAAAGTAGAGTAAAGTAAAGTAAAGTAAATAAAAGGAAAGAAAGAAAAGAAAAGAAAAGAAAAGAAAAGTAAAGGAAAGAAAGTAAAGAAAAGGAAAGTAAAGAAAAGTAAAGGAAAGTAAAGTAAAGAACAGAAAAGGAAAGTAAAGAAAAGGAAAGGAAAGAAAAGAAAAGAAAAGTAAAGTAAAGTAAAGTAAAGTAAAGTAAAGTAAAGGAAAGGAAAGTAAAAAAAGTAAAGCAAAGTAAAGTAAAGAAAAGAAAAGAAAAGGAAAGGAAAGGAAAGTAGAGAAAAGGAAAGAAAAGAAAGAAAAGTAAAGTAAAGTAAAGTAAAGAAAAGAAAAGGAAAGAAAAGGAAAGAAAAGTAAAGAAAAGGAAAGTAAAGGAAAGAAAATAAAAGAAAAGGAAAGTAAAAAAAGTAAAGTAAAGTAAAGAAAAGGAAAGTAAAGAAAATAAAAGAAAATAAAATAGAAGGAAAGGAAGGGAAAGGAAGGGAAAGGAAATGAAATAAAAGTAAAGTAAAGTAAAGAAAAGAAAAGTAAAGAAAAGAAAAGTAAAGTAAAGTAAAGTAAAGTAAAGAAAAGAAAAGTAAAGTAAAGAAAAGAAAAGGAAAGGAAAGGAAAGAAAAGTAAAGTAAAGGAAAGAAAAGAAAAGAAAAGGAAAGTAAAGAAAAGAAAAGGAAAGGAAAGGAAAGAAAAGTAAAGTAAAGGAAAGAAAAGAAAAGAAAAGGAAAGTAAAGAAAATAAAAAGGAAAGTAAAAGAAAGAAAAGGAAAGAAGAGGAAAGGAAAGAAAAGAAAAGGAAAGTAAAGAAAAGAAAAGAAAAGAAAAGGAAAGTAAAGGAAAGAAAAGAAAAGGAAAGTAAAGTAAAGTAAAGTAAAGTAAAGAAAAGAAAAGAAAAGGAAAGGAAAGGAAAGGAAAGGAAAGGAAAGGAAAGGAAAGAAAAGAAAAGAAAAGGAAAGTAAAGAAAAGAAAAGAAAAGGAAAGGAAAGGAAAGAAAAGAAAAGAAAAGAAAAGGAAAGGAAAGGAAAGGAAAGGAAAGAAAAGAAAAGAAAAGTAAAGAAAAGAAAAGAAAAGAAAAGAAAAGGAAAGGTAAGGAAAGGAAAGAAAAGAAAAGAAAAGAAAAGGAAAGGAAAGGAAAGAAAAGGAAAGTAAAGGAAAGAAAAGGAAAGTAAAGTAAAGGAAAGGAAAGAAAAGAAAAGTAAAGTAAAGTAAAGAAAAGGAAAGAAAAGTAAAGTAAAGGAAAGAAAAGGAAAGTAAAGTAAAGTAAAGATAAGGAAAGAAAAGAAAAGGAAAGTAAAGTAAAGAAATGGAAAGAAAAGGAAAGTAAAGTAAAGAAAAGGAAAGAAAAGTAAAGTAAAGAAAAGGAAAGAAAAGTAAAGAAAAGTAAAGTAAAGGAAAGAAAAGAAAAGAAAAGGAAAGTAAAGAAAAGAAAAGAAAAGGAAAGTAAAGGAAAGAAAATTTAAGAAAAGTAAAGTAAAGTAAAGGAAAGAAAAGAAAAGGAAAGTAAAGTAAAGTAAAGAAAAGGAAAGAAAAGAAAAGAAAAGAAAGTAAAGTAAAGTAAAGAAAAGGAAAGGAAAGGAAAGGAAAGGAAAGTAAAGAAAAGAAAAGAAAAGGAAAGGAAAGAAAAGAAAAGTAAAGGAAAGAAAAGTAAAGGAAAGTAAAGAAAAGGAAAGTAAAGTAAAGAAAAGGAAAGAAAAGAAAGTAAAGTAAAGTAAAGTAAAGTAAACAAAAGGAAAGAAAACAAAAGTAAAGTAAAGTAAAGGAAAGGAAAGGAAAGGAAAGGAAAGAAAAGGAAAGGAAAGGAAAGAAAAGGAAAGTAAAGGAAAGTAAAGTAAAGTAAAGAACAGGAAAGAAAAGTAAAGAAAAGTAAAGTAAAGTATAGTAAAGAAAAGGAAAGTAAAGTAAAGAAAAGGAAAGAAAAGGAAAGTAAAGTAAAGAAAAGGAAAGAAAAGTTAAGAAAAGTAAAGTAAAGGAAAGAAAAGAAAAGAAAAGAAAAGGAAAGTAAAGAAAAGAAAGGAAAAGGAAAGTAAAGGAAAGAAAAGAAAAGGAAAGTAAAGTAAAGAAAATTAAAGAAAAGTAAAGTAAAGTAAAGGAAAGAAAAGAAAAGAAAAGGAAAGTAAAGTAAAGTAAAGTAAAGAAAAGGAAAGAAAAGAAAGTAAAGTAAAGTAAAGAAAAGGAAAGAAAAGTAAAGTAAAGTAAAGAAAAGAAAAGAAAAGGAAAGGAAAGTAAAGGAAAGAAAAGGAAAGTAAAGTAAAGTAAAGGAAAGAAAAGTAAAGTAAAGTAAAGAAAAGGAAAGAAAAGTAAAGTAAAGTAAAGGAAAGAAAAGAAAAGGAAAGTAAAGTCAAGTAAAGTAAAGTAAAGAAAAGGAAAGAAAAGAAAGTAAAGTAAAGTAAAGAAAAGGAAAGGAAAGGAAAGGAAAGGAAAGTAAAGAAAAGAAAAGAAAAGGAAAGGAAAGAAAAGAAAAGTAAAGGAAAGAAAAGTAAAGGAAAGTAAAGAAAAGGAAAGTAAAGTAAAGAAAAGGAAAGAAAAGAAAGTAAAGTAAAGTAAAGTAAACAAAAGGAAAGAAAAGAAAGTAAAGTAAAGGAAAGGAAAGGAAAGGAAAGAAAAGGAAAGGAAAGGAAAGGAAAGGAAAGAAAAGGAAAGTAAAGGAAAGTAAAGTAAAGTAAAGAACAGGAAAGAAATGTAAAGAAAAGTTAAGTAAAGTATAGTAAAGAAAAGGAAAGTAAAGTAAAGAAAAGGAAAGAAAAGGAAAGTAAAGTAAAGAAAAGGAAAAACGTACCGCTCAAAAGCTTGAGAATTCACCAAATAGCTGCTTCCGCCCGGTCACTCACACAGGTGCTGGCTCTGCACTGATGCATGGGAGAAAAAGAAACCCTGGACTGCCGCACTCTGTATAGACAGTTATTTATTCCAAAATTTCAGGTAAAAAATCCAAATTCAAAATAAATCCATAAATCCAAACAACAAATGCAGATGGTGTGCATGCAGGGAAGGGTGGCTAACGCGTTTCACGTCACGAATTGACGCTTACTCATAGCTAAAGTAAAGAAAAGGAAAGAAAAGTAAAGAAAAGTAAAGTAAAGGAAAGAAAAGAAAAGAAAAGAAAAGAAAAGGAAAGTAAAGAAAAGAAAGGAAAAGGAAAGTAAAGGAAAGAAAAGAAAAGGAAAGTAAAGTAAAGAAAATTAAAGAAAAGTAAAGTAAAGTAAAGGAAAGAAAAGAAAAGAAAAGAAAAGGAAAGTAAAGTAAAGTAAAGTAAAGAAAAGGAAAGAAAAGAAAGTAAAGTAAAGTAAAGAAAAGGAAAGAAAAGTAAAGTAAAGAAAAGAAAAGGAAAGGAAAGGAAAGAAAAGGAAAGTAAAGGAAAGAAAAGTAAAGTAAAGTAAAGAAAAGGAAAGAAAAGGAAAGTAAAGGAAAGGAAAGGAAAGAAAAGAAAAGTAAAGTAAAGAAAATAAAAATAAAGTTAAGTAAAGAAAAGGAAAGAAAAGTAAAGAAAAGTAAAGGAAAGAAAAGAAAAAAAAGGACAGTAAAGAAAAGGAAAGTAAAGGAACGAAAAGGAAAGAAAAGTAAAGAAAAGTAAAGTAAAGGAAAGAAAAGAAAAGGAAAGTAAAGGAAAGAAAAGAAAAGGAAAGTAAAGTAAAGAAAAGTAAAGAAAAGGAAAGAAAAGGAAAGAAAAGAAAAGAAAAGGAAAGTAAAGGAAAGAAAAGAAAAGGAAAGTAAAGTAAAGTAAAGAAAAGGAAAGAAAAGGAAAGAAAAGTAAAGTAAAGGAAAGAAAAGAAAAGAAAAGGAAAGTAAAGAAAAGTAAAGTAAAGAAAAGGAAAGTAAAGAAAAGAAAAGAAAAGAAAAGGAAAGGAAGGGAAAGGAAAGGAAAGTAAAGTAAAGAAAAGAAAAGTAAAGAAAAGAAAAGAAAAGTAAAGTAAAGTAAAGTAAAGAAAAGAAAAGAAAAGAAATGAAAAGAAAAGTAAAGTAAAGTAAAGAAAAGAAAAGTAAAGGAAAGAAAATAAAATAAAAGAAAAGAAAAGGAAAGGAAAGGAAAGGAAAGGAAAGTAAAGAAAAGTAAAGTAAAGGAAAGAAAAGAAAAAAAAGAAAAGGAAAGTAAAGAAAAGAAAAGGAAAGTAAAGGAAAGAAAAGGAAAGAAGAGGAAAGGAAAGAAAAGTAAAGGAAAGGAAAGAAAAGAAAAGGAAAGTAAAGTAAAGAAAATGAAAGAAAAGTAAAGAAAAGTAAAGTAAAGGAAAGGAAAGAAAAGGAAAGGAAAGAAAAGAAAAGAAAAGGAAAGCAAAGGAAAGAAAAGAAAAGGAAAGAAAAGGAAAGTAAAGGAAAGAAAAGTAAAGTAAAGAAAAGAAATGGAAAGTAAAGTAAAGAAAAGGAAAGAAAAGGAAAGTAAAGTAAAGAAAAGTAAAGAAAAGTAAAGTAAAGTAAAGAAAAGAAAAGTAAAGAAAAAAAAGAAAAGAAAAGTAAAGTAAAGTAAAGAAAAGGAAAGGAAAGGAAAGGAAAGTAAAGTAAAGTAAAGTAAAGTAAAGAAAAGAAAAGTAAAGTAAAGTAAAGTAAAGTAAAGAAAAGTAAAGTAAAGTAAAGTAAAGAAAAAAAGAAAGTAAAGTAAAGTAAAGAAAAAAAGGAAAGGAAAGTAAAGGAAAGTAAAGGAAAGAATAACAACGGAAAGAAAAGAAAATAAAGGAAAGTAAAGGAAAGGAAAGGAAAGAAAAGAAAAGAAAAGAAAAGCAAAGAAAAGTAAAGCAAAGGAAAGAAAAGAAAAGAAAAGTAAAGTAGAGTAAAGTAAAGTAAAGTAAATAAAAGGAAAGAAAGAAAAGAAAAGAAAAGAAAAGTAAAGGAAAGAAAGTAAAGAAAAGGAAAGTAAAGAAAAGTAAAGGAAAGTAAAGTAAAGAACAGAAAAGGAAAGTAAAGAAAAGGAAAGGAAAGAAAAGAAAAGAAAAGTAAAGTAAAGTAAAGTAAAGTAAAGGAAAGGAAAGGAAAGTAAAAAAAGTAAAGCAAAGTAAAGTAAAGAAAAGAAAAGAAAAGGAAAGGAAAGGAAAGTAGAGAAAAGGAAAGAAAAGAAAGAAAAGTAAAGTAAAGTAAAGTAAAGAAAAGAAAAGGAAAGAAAAGGAAAGAAAAGTAAAGAAAAGGAAAGTAAAGGAAAGAAAATAAAAGAAAAGGAAAGTAAAAAAAGTAAAGTAAAGTAAAGAAAAGGAAAGTAAAGAAAATAAAAGAAAATAAAATAAAAGGAAAGGAAGGGAAAGGAAGGGAAAGGAAATGAAATAAAAGTAAAGTAAAGTAAAGAAAAGAAAAGTCAAGAAAAGAAAAGTAAAGTAAATTAAAGTAAAGTAAAGAAAAGAAAAGTAAAGTAAAGAAAAGAAAAGGAAAGGAAAGGAAAGAAAAGTAAAGTAAAGGAAAGAAAAGAAAAGAAAAGGAAAGTAAAGAAAATAAAAAGGAAAGTAAAAGAAAGAAAAGGAAAGAAGAGGAAAGGAAAGAAAAGTAAAGGAAAGAAAAGAAAAGGAAAGTAAAGAAAAGGAAAGAAAAGTAAAGAAAAGTAAAGTAAAGGAAAGAAAAGAAAAGGAAAGTAAAGAAAAGAAAAGAAAAGAAAAGGAAAGTAAAGGAAAGAAAAGAAAAGGAAAGAAAAGGAAAGTAAAGGAAAGAAAATTAAAGTAAAGTAAAGGAAAAAAAAGAAAAGTAAAGTAAAGAAAAGGAAAGTAAAGTAAAGTAAAGTAAAGTAAAGTAAAGAAAAGTAAAGTAAAGTAAAGTAAAGAAAAAAAAGGAAAGTAAAGTAAAGAAAAAAAAGGAAAGTAAAGTAAAGGAAAGTAAAGAATAGCAATGGAAAGAAAAGTAAAGGAAAGTAAAGGAAAGAAAAGAAAAGAAAAGAAAAGAAAAGAAAAGTAAAGGAAAGTAAAGTAAAGAACAGAAAAGGAAAGTAAAGAAAAGGAAAGGAAAGAAAAGAACAGAAAAGTAAAGTAAAGTAAAGAAAAGGAAAGGAAAGGAAAAAAAGTAAAGCAAAGTAAAGTAAAGAAAAGAAAAGAAAAGAAAAGAAAAGTAAAGGAAAGGAAAGAAAAGAAAAGAAAAGTAAAGTAAAGTAAAGTAGAGTAAAGTAAAGTAAAGTAAAGGAAAGAAAGAAAAGAAAAGAAAAGAAGAGTAAAGGAAAGAAAATTAAAGAAAAGGAAAGTAAAGAAAAGGAAAGTAAAGAAAAGTAAAGGAAAGTAAAGTAAAGAACAGAAAAGGAAAGTAAA
>JARGYO010000621.1:55000-60000 GCA_029206835.1 Rana muscosa
AAAGAAAAGAAAAGGAAAGGAAAGGAAAGAAAAGAAAAGAAAAGAAAAGGAAAGGAAAGGAAAGGAAAGGAAAGAAAAGAAAAGAAAAGAAAAGAAAAGTAAAGAAAAGAAAAGAAAAGAAAAGAAAAGGAAAGGAAAGGAAAGGAAAGAAAAGAAAAGAAAAGAAAAGGAAAGGAAAGAAAAGTAAAGTAAAGTAAAGAAAAGAAAAGAAAAGGAAAGGAAAGGAAAGAAAAGGAAAGTAAAGGAAAGAAAAGGAAAGTAAAGTAAAGTAAAGGAAAGAAAAGAAAAGTAAAGTAAAGTAAAGAAAAGGAAAGAAAAGTAAAGTAAAGGAAAGAAAAGGAAAGTAAAGTAAAGTAAAGATAAGGAAAGAAAAGAAAGTAAAGTAAAGTAAAGAAAAGGAAAGAAAAGTAAAGTAAAGAAAAGGAAAGGAAAGAAAAGAACAGAAAAGTAAAGTAAAGTAAAGGAAAGGAAAGGAAAATAAAAAAAGTAAAGCAAAGTAAAGTAAAGAAAAGAAAAAAGAAAAGAAAAGGAAAGGAAAGTAGAGAAAAGGAAAGAAAAGGAAAGGAAAGAAAAGAAAAGAAAAGGAAAGGAAAGTAGAGAAAAGGAAAGAAAAGAAATCAAAGTAAAGTAAAGAAAAGAAAAGTAAAGTAAAGTAAAGGAAAGTAAAGTAAAGAAAAGGAAAGGAAAGGAAAGTAGAGAAAAGAAAAGAAAAGGAAAGGAAAGGAAAGGAAAGAATAGAAAAGAAAAGGAAAGTAAAGTAAAAAAAACGGAAAGGAAAGAAAAGAACAGGAAAGTAAAGAAAAGGAAAGTAAAGTAAAGGAAAGTAAAGAAAAGAAAAGAAAAGACAAGGAAAGGAAAGGAAAGAAAAGGAAAGAAAAGAAAAGAAAATAATTGAAAAGAAAAGGAAAGGAAAGGAAAGAAAAGAAAAGTAAAGTAAAGTAAAGAAAAAAAAGAAAAGGAAAGAAAAGAAAAGAAAAGAAAAGGAAAGGACAGAAAAGAAAAGAAAAGAAAAGATAAGGAAAGGAAAGGAAAGGAAAGAAAAGAAAAGGAAAGGAAAGGAAAGAAAAGAAAAGAAAAGAAAAGTAAAGTAAAGAAAGGAAAAGAAAAGGAAAGGAAAGAAAAGAAAAGAAAATAAAAGTAAAGGAAAGGAAAGGAAAGGAAAGAAAGGAAAAGTAAAGAAAAGAAAAGAAAAGGAAAGGAAAGGAAAGAAAAGAAAAGAAAAGAAAAGGAAAGGAAAGGAAAGAAAAGTAAAGTAAAGTAAAGAAAAGAAAAGGAAAGGAAAGGAAAGAAAAGGAAAGTAAAGGAAAGAAAAGGAAAGTAAAGTAAAGGAAAGAAAAGAAAAGTAAAGTAAAGAAAAGGAAAGAAAAGTAAAGTAAAGTAAAGGAAAGAAAAGAAAAGGAAAGTAAAGTAAAGTAAAGTAAAGAAAAGGAAAGAAAAGAAAGTAAAGTAAAGTAAAGAAAGGGAAAGAAAAGTAAAGTAAAGTAAAGAAAAGGAAAGAAAAGGAAAGTAAAGTAATGTAAAGGAAGGAAAAGAAAAGTAAAGTAAAGAAAAGAAAAATAAAGTAAAGTAAAGAAAAGGAAAGAAAAGTAAAGAAAAGTAAAGTAAAGGAAAGAAAAGAAAAGAAAAGGAAAGTAAAGAAAAGAAAAGAAATAGAAAGTAAAGGAAAGAAAAGAAAAGGAAAGAAAAGGAAAGTAAAGGAAAGAAAAGTAAAGTAAAGTAAAGGAAAGAAAAGAAAAGGAAAGTAAAGTAAAGAAAAGAAAAGAAAAGGAAAGTAAAGTAAAGAAAAGGAAAGAAAAGGAAAGAAAAGTAAAGTAAAGGAAAGAAAAGAAAAGAAAAGGGAAGTAAAGAAAAGTAAAGTAAAGAAAAGGAATGTAAAGAAAAGAAAAGAAAAGGAAAGAAAAGTAAAGTAAAGTAAAGAAAGGAAAAGTAAAGAAAAGAAAAGTAAAGTAAAGTAAAGAAAAGAAAAGAAATGAAAAGTAAAGTAAAGTAAAGAAAAGTAAAGGAAAGAAAAGAAAAGGAAAGGAAAGGAAAGGAAAGGAAAGAAAAGTAAAGTAAAGGAAAGAAAAGAAAAGAAAAGGAAAGTAAAGAAAAGAAAAGGAAAGTAAAGGAAAGAAAAGGAAAGAAGAGGAAAGGGAAGAAAAGTAAAGGAAAGGAAAGAAAAGAAAAGGAAAGTAAAGGAAAGAAAAGGAAAGAAAAGTAAAGAAAAGGAAAGTAAAGGAAAGAAAAGAAAAGGAAAGGAAAGAAAAGAAAAGAAAAGGAAAGTAAAGGAAAGAAAAGTAAAGTAAAGAAAAGAAAAGAAAAGGAAAGTAAAGTAAAGAAAAGGAAAGAAAATGAAAGTAAAGTAAAGAAAAGTAAAGAAAAGTAAAGTAAAGGAAAGAAAAGAAAAGGAAAGTAAAGTCAAGAAAAGGAAAGAGAAGTAAAGAAAAGGAAAGTAAAGGAAAGAAAAGAAAAGGAAAGTAAAGAAAAGAAAAGAAAAGGAAAGTAAAGGAAAGAAAAGAAAAGGAAAGAAAAGGAAAGTAAAGGAAAGAAAAGTAAAGTAAAGTAAAGGAAAGAAAAGAAAAGGAAAGAAAAGGAAAGTAAAGAAAAGTAAAGTAAAGAAAAGGAAAGTAAAGAAAATGAAAGAAAATAAAATAAAAGGAAAGGTAGGGAAAGGAAAGTAAAGAAAAGTAAAGTAAAGTAAAGAAAAGAAAAGTAAAGAAAAAAAAGAAAAGAAAAGTAAAGTAAAGTAAAGAAAAGGAAAGGAAAGGAAAGGAAAGAAAAGAAAAGTAAAGAAAAGAAAAGAAAAGAAAAAAAAAGAAAAGGAAAGGAAAGAAAAGAAAAGAAAAGTAAAGAAAAGAAAAGAATAGAAAAGAAAAGGAAAGGAAAGGAAAGGAAAGGAAAGAAAAGAAAAGAAAAGTAAAGTAGAGTAAAGAAAAGAAAAGTAAAGTAAAGTAAAGTAAAGTAAAGTAAAGGAAAGTAAAGGAAAGTAAAGAAAAAAAGGAAAGTAAAGTAAAGGAAAGTAAAGGAAAGAATAACAACGGAAAGAAAAGAAAAGGAAAGTAAAGGAAAGGAAAGGAAAGAAAAGAAAAGCAAAGAAAAGTAAAGTAAAGGAAAGAAAAGAAAAGTAAAGTAAAGTAGAGTAAAGTAAAGTAAATAAAAGGAAAGGAAAGAAAAGAAAAGGAAAGTAAAGTAAAGAAAATGAAAGAAAAGGAAAGTAAAGTAAAGAAAAGGAAAGAAAAGTAAAGTAAAGAAAAGGAAAGAAACGTAAAGAAAAGGAAAGAAAAGAAAAGGAAAGTAAAGTAAAGTAAAGTAAAGTAAAGAAAAGGAAAGAAAAGAAAGTAAAGTAAAGAAAAGGAAAGGAAAGGAAAGGAAAGGAAAGGAAAGAAAAGAAAAGAAAAGGAAAGGAAAGAAAAGAAAAGTAAAGGAAAGAAAAGTAAAGGAAAGTAAAGAAAAGGAAAGTAAAGTAAAGAAAAGGAAAGAAAAGAAAGTAAAGTAAAGTAAACAAAAGGAAAGAAAAGAAAGTAAAGTAAAGTAAAGTAAAGGAAAGGAAAGGAAAGAAAAGGAAAGGAAAGGAAAGGAAAGGAAAGAAAAGGAAAGTAAAGGAAAGTAAAGTAAAGTAAAGAACAGGAAAGAAATGTAAAGAAAAGTTAAGTAAAGTATAGTAAAGAAAAGGAAAGTAAAGTAAAGAAAAGGAAAGAAAAGGAAAGTAAAGTAAAGAAAAGGAAAGAAAAGTAAAGAAAAGTAAAGTAAAGGAAAGAAAAGAAAAGAAAAGAAAAGAAAAGAAAAGGAAAGTAAAGAAAAGAAAGGAAAAGGAAAGTAAAGGAAAGAAAAGAAAAGAAAAGAAAAGGAAAGTAAAGAAAAGAAAGGAAAAGGAAAGGAAAGAAAAGAAAAGGAAAGTAAAGTAAAGAAAATTAAAGAAAAGTAAAGTAAAGTAAAGGAAAGAAAAGAAAAGAAAAGAAAAGGAAAGTAAAGTAAAGTAAAGTAAAGAAAAGGAAAGAAAAGAAAGTAAAGTAAAGTAAAGAAAAGGAAAGAAAAGTAAAGTAAAGAAAAGAAAAGGAAAGGAAAGGAAAGAAAAGGAAAGTAAAGGAAAGAAAAGGAAAGTAAAGTAAAGTAAAGGAAAGAAAAGAAAAGTAAAGTAAAGAAAAGGAAAGAAAAGTAAAGTAAAGTAAAGGAAAGAAAAGAAAAGGAAAGTAAAGTAAAGTAAAGTAAAGAAAAGGAAAGAAAAGTAAAGTAAAGAAAAGGAAAGAAAAGGAAAGTAAAGTAAAGTAAAGGAAAGAAAAGAAAAGGAAAGAAAAGGAAAGTAAAGAAAAGTAAAGTAAAGAAAAGGAAAGTAAAGAAAATGAAAGAAAATAAAATAAAAGGAAAGGTAGGGAAAGGAAAGTAAAGAAAAGTAAAGTAAAGTAAAGAAAAGAAAAGTAAAGAAAAAAAAGAAAAGAAAAGTAAAGTAAAGTAAAGAAAAGGAAAGGAAAGGAAAGGAAAGAAAAGAAAAGTAAAGAAAAGAAAAGAAAAGAAAAAAAAAGAAAAGGAAAGGAAAGAAAAGAAAAGAAAAGTAAAGAAAAGAAAAGAATAGAAAAGAAAAGGAAAGGAAAGGAAAGGAAAGGAAAGAAAAGAAAAGAAAAGTAAAGTAGAGTAAAGAAAAGAAAAGTAAAGTAAAGTAAAGTAAAGAAAAGTAAAGGAAAGTAAAGGAAAGTAAAGAAAAAAAGGAAAGTAAAGTAAAGGAAAGTAAAGGAAAGAATAACAACGGAAAGAAAAGAAAAGGAAAGTAAAGGAAAGGAAAGGAAAGAAAAGAAAAGCAAAGAAAAGTAAAGTAAAGGAAAGAAAAGAAAAGTAAAGTAAAGTAGAGTAAAGTAAAGTAAATAAAAGGAAAGGAAAGAAAAGAAAAGGAAAGTAAAGTAAAGAAAATGAAAGAAAAGGAAAGTAAAGTAAAGAAAAGGAAAGAAAAGTAAAGTAAAGAAAAGGAAAGAAACGTAAAGAAAAGGAAAGAAAAGAAAAGGAAAGTAAAGTAAAGTAAAGTAAAGTAA
>JARGYO010000621.1:65000-265491 GCA_029206835.1 Rana muscosa
AGAAAAGAAAAGGAAAGGAAAGGAAAGAAAAGTAAAGTAAAGGAAAGAAAAGAAAAGAAAAGAAAAGGAAAGTAAAGAAAATAAAAAGGAAAGTAAAAGAAAGAAAAGGAAAGAAGAGGAAAGGAAAGAAAAGTAAAGGAAAGAAACGAAAAGGAAAGTAAAGAAAAGGAAAGTAAAGTAAAGAAAAGTAAAGTAAAGGAAAGAAAAGAAAAGGAAAGTAAAGAAAAGAAAAGAAAAGAAAAGGAAAGTAAAGGAAAGAAAAGAAAAGGAAAGAAAAGGAAAGTAAAGGAAAGAAAATTAAAGTAAAGTAAAGGAAAAAAAAGAAAAGTAAAGTAAAGAAAAGGAAAGTAAAGTAAAGTAAAGTAAAGAAAAAAAAGGAAAGTAAAGTAAAGAAAAAAAAGAAAGTAAAGTAAAGGAAAGTAAAGAATAGCAATGGAAAGAAAAGAAAAGTAAAGGAAAGTAAAGGAAAGAAAAGAAAAGAAAAGAAAAGAAAAGTAAAGAAAAGTAAAGTAAAGAACAGAAAAGGAAAGTAAAGAAAAGGAAAGGAAAGGAAAGAAAAGAACAGAAAAGTAAAGTAAAGTAAAGAAAAGGAAAGGAAAGGAAAAAAAGTAAAGCAAAGTAAAGTAAAGAAAAGAAAAGAAAAGAAAAGAAAAGTAAAGGAAAGGAAAGAAAAGAAAAGAAAAGTAAAGTAAAGTAAAGTAGAGTAAAGTAAAGTAAAGTAAAGTAAAGGAAAGAAAGAAAAGAAAAGAAAAGAAGAGTAAAGGAAAGAAAATTAAAGAAAAGGAAAGTAAAGAAAAGGAAAGTAAAGAAAAGTAAAGGAAAGTAAAGTAAAGAACAGAAAAGGAAAGTAAAGAAAAGGAAAGGAAAGAAAAGAACAGAAAAGTAAAGTAAAGTAAAGAAAAGGAAAGGAAAGGAAAAAAAGTAAAGCAAAGTAAAGTAAAGAAAAGAAAAGGAAAGGAAAGTAGAGAAAAGGAAAGAAAAGAAAGAAAAGTAAAGTAGAGAAAAGAAAAGAAAAGAAAAGGAAAGGAAAGGAAAGGAAAGGAAAGAAAAGGAAAGAAAAGAAAAGAAAATAATTGAAAAGAAAAGGAAAGGAAAGGAAAGAAAAGAAAAGAAAAGGAAAGTAAACTAAAGAAAAAAAAGGAAAGAAAAGAAAAGAAAAGAAAAGGAAAGAAAAGAAAAGAAAAGAAAAGAAAAGAAAAGGAAAGGAAATGAAAGGAAAGGAAAGAAAAGAAAAGAAAAGGAAAGGAAAGAAAAGAAAAGAAAAGAAAAGGAATGGAAAGGAAAGGAAAGGAAAGAAAAGAAAAGAAAAGGAAAGGAAAGGAAAGGAAAGAAAAGAAAAGAAAAGAAAAGAAAAGTAAAGAAAAGAAAAGAAAAGGAAAGGAAAGGAAAGAAAAGAAAAGAAAAGAAAAGGAAAGGAAAGGAAAGGAAAGAAAAGAAAAGAAAAGAAAAGAAAAGTAAAGTAAAGAAAAGAAAAGGAAAGGAAAGAAAATAAAAGAAAAGAAAAGGAAAGGAAAGGAAAGGAAAGGAAAGAAAAGAAAAGAAAAGAAAAGAAAAGGAAAGGAAAGGAAAGTAAAGTAAAGTAAAGAAAAGAAAAGAAAAGGAAAGGAAAGGAAAGGAAAGAAAAGAGAAGGAAAGGAAAGGAAAGGAAAGTAAAGAAAAGAAAAGAAAAGTAAAGAAAAGTAAAGTAAAGTAAAGAAAAGAAAAGAAAAGGAAAGGAAAGGAAAGGAAAGGAAAGAAAAGAAAAGAAAAGGAAAGACAAGAAAAGGAAAGGAAAGGAAAGAAAAGAAAAGAAAAGAAAAGGAAAGGAAAGGAAAGGAAAGGAAAGAAAAGAAAAGAAAAGAAAAGAAAAGAAAAGAAAAGAAAAGGAAAGGAAAGGAAAGAAAAGAAAAGAAAAGAAAAGAAAAGAAAAGGAAAGGAAAGGAAAGAAAAGTAAAGTAAAGTAAAGAAAAGAAAAGAAAAGGAAAGGAAAGGAAAGAAAAGGAAAGTAAAGGAAAGAAAAGGAAAGTAAAGTAAAGTAAAGGAAAGAAAAGAAAAGTAAAGTAAAGTAAAGAAAAGGAAAGAAAAGTAAAGTAAAGGAAAGAAAAGAAAAGGAAAGGAAAGTAAAGTAAAGAAAAGGAAAGAAAAGAAAGTAAAGTAAAGAAAAGGAAAGAAAAGTAAAGTAAAGAAAAGGAAAGGAAAGAAAAGAACAGAAAAGTAAAGTAAAGTAAAGGAAAGGAAAGGAAAATAAAAAAAGTAAAGCAAAGTAAAGTAAAGAAAAGAAAAAAGAAAAGAAAAGGAAAGGAAAGTAGAGAAAAGGAAAGAAAAGGAAAGGAAAGAAAAGAAAAGAAAAGGAAAGGAAAGTAGAGAAAAGGAAAGAAAAGAAATAAAAGTAAAGTAAAGAAAAAAAAAGTAAAGTAAAGTAAAGTAAAGTAAAGTAAAGTAAAGAAAAGGAAAGGAAAGGAAAGTAGAGAAAAGAAAAGAAAAGGAAAGGAAAGGAAAGGAAAGAATAGAAAAGTAAAGTAAAGTAAAGAAAAGGAAAGGAAAGGAAAAAAAGTAAAGCAAAGTAAAGTAAAGAAAAGAAAAGAAAAGGAAAGGAAAGTAGAGAAAAGGAAAGAAAAGAAAGAAAAGTAAAGTAGAGAAAAGAAAAGAAAAGAAAAGGAAAGGAAAGGAAAGGAAAGAAAAGGAAAGAAGAGGAAAGGAAAGAAAAGAAAAGAAAATAATTGAAAAGAAAAGGAAAGGAAAGGAAAGAAAAGAAAAGGAAAGTAAAGTAAAGAAAAAAAAGGAAAGAAAAGAAAAGAAAAGAAAAGGAAAGAAAAGAAAAGAAAAGAAAAGAAAAGGAAAGGAAATGAAAGGAAAGGAAAGAAAAGAAAAGAAAAGAAAAGGAAAGGAAAGAAAAGAAAAGAAAAGAAAAGAAAAGGAAAGAAAAGGAAAGGAAAGGAAAGAAAAGAAAAGAAAAGGAAAGGAAAGGAAAGGAAAGGAAAGAAAAGAAAAGAAAAGTAAAGTAAAGTAAAGAAAAGAAAAGAAAAGAAAAGGAAAGGAAAGAAAAGAAAAGAAAAGAAAAGAAAAGGAAAGGAAAGGAAAGGAAAGGAAAGTAAAGAAAAGAAAAGAAAAGAAAAGGAAAGGAAAGTAAAGTAAAGTAAAGAAAAGAAAAGAAAAGAAAGGGAAAGGAAAGGAAAGTAAAGGAAAGAAAAGAAAATAAAAGGAAAGTAAAGAAAAGAAAAGAAAAGGAAAGGAAAGGAAAGGAAAGAAAAGGAAAGTAAAGGAAAGAAAAGTAAAGTAAAGAAAAGGAAAGTAAAGTAAAGTAAAGTAAAGAAAAGTAAAGTAAAGTAAAGTAAAGTAAAGTAAAGAAAAAAAAGGAAAGTAAAGTAAAGAAAAAAAAGGAAAGTAAAGTAAAGAAAAGTAAAGAATAGCAATGGAAAGAAAAGAAAAGTAAAGGAAAGTAAAGGAAAGGAAAGTAAAGAAAAGAAAAGAAAAGAAAAGGAAAGTAAAGTAAAGTAAAGTAAAGTAAAGAAAAGAAAAGGAAAGGAAAGGAAAGGAAAGAAAAGATAAGGAAAGAAAAGAAAAGGAAAGGAAAGGAAAGAAAAGAAAAGAAAAGAAAAGGAAAGGAAAGGAAAGAAAAGAAAAGTAAAGAAAAGAAAAGAAAAGAAAAGGAAAGGAAAGGAAAGGAAAGAAAAGAAAAGAAAAGAAAAGGAAAGGAAAGAAAAGTAAAGTAAAGTAAAGAAAAGAAAAGAAAAGGAAAGGAAAGGAAAGAAAAGGAAAGTAAAGGAAAGAAAAGGAAAGTAAAGTAAAGTAAAGTAAAGGAAAGAAAAGAAAAGTAAAGTAAAGTAAAGAAAAGGAAAGAAAAGTAAAGTAAAGGAAAGAAAAGAAAAGGAAAGGAAAGTAAAGTAAAGAAAAGGAAAGAAAAGAAAGTAAAGTAAAGTAAAGAAAAGGAAAGAAAAGTAAAGTAAAGAAAAGGAAAGGAAAGAAAAGAACAGAAAAGTAAAGTAAAGTAAAGGAAAGGAAAGGAAAATAAAAAAGTAAAGCAAAGTAAAGTAAAGAAAATAAAAAAGAAAAGAAAAGGAAAGGAAAGTAGAGAAAAGGAAAGAAAAGGAAAGGAAAGAAAAGAAAAGAAAAGGAAAGGAAAGGAAAGTAAAGTAAAGTAAAGTAAAGAAAAGAAAAGGAAAGGAAAGGAAAGGAAAGGAAAGGAAAGGAAAGGAAAGAAAAGATAAGGAAAGAAAAGAAAGGAAAGGAAAGGAAAGAAAGAAAAGAAAAGAAAAGGAAAGGAAAGGAAAGGAAAGAAAAGAAAAGTAAAGAAAAGAAAAGAAAAGAAAAGGAAAGGAAAGGAAAGAAAAGAAAAGAAAAGAAAAGGAAAGGAAAGAAAAGTAAAGTAAAGTAAAGAAAAGAAAAGAAAAGGAAAGGAAAGGAAAGAAAAGGAAAGTAAAGGAAAGAAAAGGAAAGTAAAGTAAAGTAAAGTAAAGGAAAGAAAAGAAAAGTAAAGTAAAGTAAAGTAAAGAAAAGGAAAGAAAAGTAAAGTAAAGGAAAGAAAAGAAAAGGAAAGGAAAGTAAAGTAAAGAAAAGGAAAGAAAAGAAAGTAAAGTAAAGTAAAGAAAAGGAAAGAAAAGTAAAGTAAAGAAAAGGAAAGGAAAGAAAAGAACAGAAAAGTAAAGTAAAGTAAAGGAAAGGAAAGGAAAATAAAAAAAGTAAAGCAAAGTAAAGTAAAGAAAATAAAAAAGAAAAGAAAAGGAAAGGAAAGTAGAGAAAAGGAAAGAAAAGGAAAGGAAAGAAAAGAAAAGAAAAGGAAAGGAAAGTAGAGAAAAGGAAAGAAAAGAAATAAAAGTAAAGTAAAGAAAAGAAAAGTAAAGTAAAGTAAAGTAAAGAAAAGGAAAGGAAAGGAAAGTAGAGAAAAGAAAAGAAAAGGAAAGGAAAGGAAAGAATAGAATAGAAAAGTTAAGTAAAGTAAAGAAAAGGAAAGGAAAGGAAAAAAAGTAAAGCAAAGTAAAGTAAAGAAAAGAAAAGAAAAGGAAAGGAAAGTAGAGAAAAGGAAAGAAAAGAAAGAAAAGTAAAGTAGAGAAAAGAAAAGAAAAGAAAAGGAAAGGAAAGGAAAGGAAAGAAAAGGAAAGAAAAGAAAAGAAAATAATTGAAAAGAAAAGGAAAGGAAAGGAAAGAAAAGAAAAGAAAAGGAAAGTAAAGTAAAGAAAAAAAAGGAAAGAAAAGAAAAGAAAAGAAAAGAAAAGGAAAGAAAAGAAAAGAAAAGAAAAGAAAAGAAAAGGAAAGGAAATGAAAGGAAAGGAAAGAAAAGAAAAGAAAAGAAAAGGAAAGGAAAGAAAAGAAAAGAAAAGAAAAGAAAAGGAAAGGAAAGGAAAGGAAAGAAAAGAAAAGAAAAGGAAAGGAAAGGAAAGGAAAGGAAAGAAAAGAAAAGTAAAGTAAAGTAAAGTAAAGAAAAGAAAAGAAAAGGAAAGGAAAGGAAAGAAAAGAAAAGAAAAGGAAAGGAAAGGAAAGGAAAGGAAAGTAAAGAAAAGAAAAGAAAAGGAAAGGAAAGTAAAGTAAAGTAAAGTAAAGTAAAGAAAAGAAAAGAAAAGGAAAGGAAAGGAAAGGAAAGGAAAGGAAAGTAAAGGAAAGAAAAGAAAAGAAAAGGAAAGCAAAGAAAAGAAAAGAAAAGGAAAGGAAAGGAAAGAAAAGAAAAGAAAAGTAAAGAAAAGAAAAGAAAAGAAAAGAAAAGGAAAGGAAAGGAAAGAAAAGAAAAGAAAAGGAAAGGAAAGAAAAGTAAAGTAAAGTAAAGAAAAGAAAAGAAAAGGAAAGGAAAGGAAAGAAAAGGAAAGTAAAGGAAAGAAAAGGAAAGTAAAGTAAAGTAAAGGAAAGAAAAGAAAAGTAAAGTAAAGTAAAGAAAAGGAAAGAAAAGTAAAGTAAAGGAAAGAAAAGGAAAGTAAAGTAAAGTAAAGATAAGGAAAGAAAAGAAAGTAAAGTAAAGTAAAGAAAAGGAAAGAAAAGTAAAGTAAAGTAAAGAAAAGTAAAGTAAAGTAAAGTAAAGTAAAGTAAAGAAAAAAAAGGAAAGTAAAGTTAAAGAAAAGAAAAATAAAGTAAAGTAAAGAAAAGGAAAGAAAAGTAAAGAAAAGTAAAGTAAAGGAAAGAAAAGAAAAGAAAAGGAAAGTAAAGAAAAGAAAAGAAATAGAAAGTAAAGGAAAGAAAAGAAAAGGAAAGAAAAGGAAAGTAAAGGAAAGAAAAGTAAAGTAAAGTAAAGGAAAGAAAAGGAAAGTAAAGTAAAGAAAAGAAAAGAAAAGGAAAGTAAAGTAAAGAAAAGGAAAGAAAAGGAAAGAAAAGTAAAGAAAAGAAAAGAAAAGAAAAGGAAAGGAAAGGAAAGAAAAGAAAAGAAAAGTAAGTAAAGTAAAGAAAAGAAAAGAAAAGGAAAGGAAAGAAAAGAAAAGAAAGAAAAGGAAAGGAAAGGAAAGTAAAGAAAAGAAAGAAAAGAAAAGAAAAGGAAAGGAAAGTAAAGTAAAGTAAAGTAAAGAAAAGAAAAGAAAAGAAAAGGAAAGGAAAGGAAAGGAAAGGAAAGGAAAGTAAAGGAAAGAAAAGAAAAGAAAAGGAAAGTAAAGAAAAGAAAAGAAAAGGAAAGGAAAGGAAAGAAAAGGAAAGTAAAGGAAAGAAAAGTAAAGTAAAGAAAAGGAAAGTAAAGTAAAGTAAAGTAAAGAAAAGTAAAGTAAAGTAAAGTAAAGTAAAGAAAAAAAGGAAAGTAAAGTAAAGAAAAAAAAGGAAAGTAAAGTAAAGGAAAGTAAAGAATAGCAATGGAAAGAAAAGAAAAGAAAAGAAAAGTAAAGGAAAGTAAAGTAAAAGAACAGAAAAGGAAAGTAAAGAAAAGGAAAGGAAAGGAAAGAAAAGAACAGAAAAGTAAAGTAAAGTAAAGAAAAGGAAAGGAAAAAAAAGTAAAGCAAAGTAAAGTAAAGAAAAGAAAAGAAAAGAAAAGAAAAGTAAAGGAAAGGAAAGAAAAGAAAAGAAAAGTAAAGTAAAGTAAAGTAGAGTAAAGTAAAGTAAAGTAAAGTAAAGGAAAGAAAGAAAAGAAAAGAAAGAAGAGTAAAGGAAAGAAAATTAAAGAAAAGGAAAGTAAAGAAAAGGAAAGTAAAGAAAAGTAAAGGAAAGTAAAGTAAAGAACAGAAAAGGAAAGTAAAGAAAAGGAAAGGAAAGAAAAGAACAGAAAAGTAAAGTAAAGTAAAGAAAAGGAAAGGAAAGGAAAAAAAGTAAAGCAAAGTAAAGTAAAGAAAAGAAAAGAAAAGGAAAGGAAAGTAGAGAAAAGGAAAGAAAAGAAAGAAAAGTAAAGTAGAGAAAAGAAAAGAAAAGAAAAGGAAAGGAAAGGAAAGGAAAGAAAAGGAAAGAAAAGAAAAGAAAAGAAAATAATTGAAAAGAAAAGGAAAGGAAAGGAAAGAAAAGAAAGAAAAGGAAAGTAAAGTAAAGAAAAAAAAGGAAAGAAAAGAAAAGAAAAGAAAAGGAAAGAAAAGAAAAGAAAAGAAAAGAAAAGGAAAGGAAATGAAAGGAAAGGAACGAAAAGAAAAGAAAAGAAAATGAAAGGAAAGAAAAGAAAAGAAAGAAAAGAAAAGGAAAGGAAAGGAAAGGAAAGGAAAGAAAAGAAAAGGAAAGGAAAGGAAAGGAAAGGAAAGGAAAGGAAAGGAAGAAAGAAAAGAAAAGAAAAGAAAAGAAAAGGAAAGGAAAGAAAGAAAAGAAAAGAAAAGAAAAGGAAAGAAAGAAAGAAAAGAAAAGAAAAGAAAAGGAAAGGAAAGGAAAGGAAAGGAAAGGAAAGGAAAGAAAAGAAAAGAAAAGAAAAGGAAAGGAAAGGAAAGGAAAGGAAAGGAAAGAAAAGAAAAGAAAAGAAAAGAAAAGAAAAGTAAAGAAAAGAAAAGAAAGGAAAGGAAAGAAAAGAAAAGAAAAGAAAAGGAAAGGAAAGGAAAGGAAAGGAAAGAAAAGGAAAGGAAAGTAAAGTAGAGAAAAGAAAAGAAAAGAAAAGTAAAGAAAAGAAAAGAAAAGAAAAGGAAAGGAAAGGAAAGGAAAGAAAAGAAAAGGAAAGGAAAGGAAAGGAAAGGAAAGGAAAGTAAAGAAAAGAAAAGAAAGAAAAGGAAAGTAAAGTAAAGTAAAGTAAAGTAAAGTAAAGAAAAGAAAAGGAAAGGAAAGGAAAGGAAAGGAAAGGAAAGAAAAGAAAAGAAAAGGAAAGGAAAGGAAAGAAAAGAAAAGAAAAGAAAAGGAAAGGAAAGGAAAGGAAAGAAAAGAAAAGAAAAGTAAAGAAAAGAAAAGAAAAGAAAAGGAAAGGAAAGGAAAGAAAAGAAAAGAAAAGAAAAGGAAAGGAAAGAAAAGTAAGTAAAGTAAAGAAAAGAAAATGAAAGGAAAGTAGAGAAAAGAAAAGAAAAGGAAAGGAAAGGAAAGGAAAGAATAGAAAAGTAAAGTAAAGTAAAGAAAAGGAAAGGAAAAAAGTAAAGCAAAGTAAAGTAAAGAAAAGAAAAGAAAAGGAAAGGAAAGTAGAGAAAAGGAAAGAAAAGAAAGAAAAGTAAAGTAGAGAAAAGAAAAGAAAAGAAAAGGAAAGGAAAGGAAAGGAAAGAAAAGGAAAGAAAAGAAAAGAAAATAATTGAAAAGAAAAGGAAAGGAAAGAAAAGAAAAGAAAAGGAAAGTAAAGTAAAGAAAAAAAAGGAAAAAAAAGAAAAGAAAAGAAAAGAAAAGGAAAGAAAGAAAAGAAAAGAAAAGGAAAGGAAATTGAAAGGAAAGGAAAGAAAAGAAAAGAAAAGAAAAGGAAAGGAAAGAAAAGAAAAGAAAAGAAAAGAAAAGTAAAGGAAAGGAAAGGAAAGGAAAGGAAAGAAAAGAAAAGAAAAGGAAAGTAAAGGAAAGTAAAGTAAAGAATAGCAATGGAAAGAAAAGAAAAGTAAAGGAAAGTAAAGGAAAGAAAAGAAAAGAAAAGAAAAGAAAAGTAAAGGTAAGGAAAGAAAAGAAAAGAAAAGTAAAGTAAAGGAAAGTAGAGTAAAGTAAAGTAAAGTAAAGTAAAGGAAAGAAAGAAAAGAAAAGAAAGAAGAGTAAAGGAAAGAAAATTAAAGAAAAGGAAAGTAAAGAAAAGGAGAGTGAAGAAAAGTAAAGGAAAGTAAAGAACAGAAAAGGAAAGTAAAGAAAAGGAAAGGAAAGAAAAGAACAGAAAAGTAAAGTAAAGTAAAGAAAAGGAAAGGAAAGGAAAAAAAGTAAAGCAAAGTAAAGTAAAGAAAAGAAAAGAAAAGGAAAGGAAAGTAGAGAAAAGGAAAGAAAAGGAAAGAAAGAAAAGAAAAGAAAAGAAAAGAAAAGTAAAGTAAGAAAAGAAAAGGAAAGGAAAGGAAAGGAAAGAAAAGAAAAGAAAAGAAAAGGAAAGGAAAGGAAAGGAAAGGAAAGGAAAGGAAAGAAAAGAAAAGGAAAGGAAAGGAAGAAAAGAAAAGAAAAGAAAAGAAAAGAAAAGGAAAGGAAAGGAAAGTAAAGAAAAGAAAAGAAAAGGAAAGGAAAGGAAAGGAAAGAAAAGAAAAGAAAAGAAAAGAAAAGAAAAGGAAAGGAAAGAAAAGTAAAGTAAAGAAAAGAAAAGGAAAGGAAAGGAAAGAAAAGGAAAGTAAAGGAAAGAAAAGGAAAGTAAAGTAAAGTAAAGGAAAGAAAAGAAAAGTAAGTAAAGGAAAGAAAAGAAAAGGAAAGTAAAGTAAAGTAAAGTAAGAAAAGGAAAGAAAAGAAAGTAAAGTAAAGTAAAGTAAAGAAAAGGAAAGAAAAGTAAAGTAAAGAAAAGGAAAGGAAAGAAAAGAACAGAAAAGAACAGAAAAGTAAAGTAAAGTAAAGGAAAGGAAAGTAAAAAAAGCAAAGCAAAGTAAAGTAAAGAAAAGAAAAGAAAAGAAAAGGAAAGGAAAGGAAAGTAGAGAAAAGGAAAGAAAAGGAAAGGAAAGGAAAGAAAAGAAAAGGAAAGGAAAGGAAAGTAGAGAAAAGGAAAGAAAAGAAATAAAAGTAAAGTAAAGTAAAGTAAAGAAAAGAAAAGGAAAGTAAAGTAAAGTTAAGTAAAGTAAAGAAAAGGAAAGGAAAGGAAAGTAGGGAAAAGAAAAGAAAAGGAAAGGAAAGGAAAGAATAGAAAAGAAAAGGAAAGTAAAAAAAAACGGAAAGGAAAGAAAAGAACAGGAAAGTAAAGAAAAGGAAAGTAATGTAAAGGAAAGTAAAGAAAAGAAAAGAAAAGAAAAGGAAAGGAAAGGAAAGAAAAGGAAAGGAAAGAAAAGAAAATAATTGAAAAGAAAAGGAAAGGAAAGGAAAGAAAAGAAAAGAAAAGAAAAGTAAAGTAAAGTAAAGAAAAAAAAGAAAAGGAAAGAAAAGAAAAGAAAAGAAAAGGAAAGGAAAGAAAAGAAAAGAAAAGATAAGGAAAGGAAAGGAAAGGAAAGAAAAGAAAAGGAAAGGAAAGGAAAGAAAAGAAAAGAAAAGTAAAGTAAAGAAAAGAAAAGGAAAGGAAAGAAAAGAAAAGAAAAGAAAAGGAAAGGAAAGGAAAGGAAAGAAAAGAAAAGAAAAGAAAAGGAAAGGAAAGAAAAGTAAAGTAAAGTAAAGAAAAGAAAAGAAAAGGAAAGGAAAGGAAAGAAAAGGAAAGTAAAGGAAAGAAAAGGAAAGTAAAGGAAAGTAAAGGAAAGAAAAGAAAAGTAAAGTAAAGAAAAGGAAAGAAAAGTAAAGTAAAGTAAAGGAAAGAAAAGAAAAGGAAAGTAAAGTAAAGTAAAGTAAAGAAAAGGAAAGAAAAGAAAGTAAAGTAAAGAAAAGGAAAGAAAAGTAAAGTAAAGTAAAGAAAAGGAAAGAAAAGGAAAGTAAAGTAAAGGAAAGAAAAGAAAAGTAAAGTAAAGAAAAGAAAAATAAAGTAAAGTAAAGAAAAGGAAAGAAAAGTAAAGAAAAGTAAAGTAAAGGAAAGAAAAGAAAAAAAAGGAAAGTAAAGAAAAGGAAAGTAAAGGAAAGAAAAGGAAAGAAAAGTAAAGAAAAGTAAAGTAAAGGAAAGAAAAGAAAAGGAAAGTAAAGGAAAGAAAAGAAAAGGAAAGTAAAGTAAAGAAAAGGAAAGTAAAGTAAAGAAAAGGAAAGAAAAGGAAAGAAAAGAAAGTAAAGTAAAGTAAAGTAAAGAAAAGGAAAGAAAAGTAAAGTAAAGAAAAGGAAAGGAAAGAAAAGAACAGAAAAGAACAGAAAAGTAAAGTAAAGTAAAGGAAAGGAAAGTAAAAAAAGCAAAGCAAAGTAAAGTAAAGAAAAGAAAAGAAAAGAAAAGGAAAGGAAAGGAAAGGAAAGTAGAGAAAAGGAAAGAAAAGGAAAGGAAAGAAAAGAAAAGAAAAGGAAAGGAAAGGAAAGTAGAGAAAAGGAAAGAAAAGAAATAAAAGTAAAGTAAAGTAAAGAAAAGAAAAGGAAAGTAAAGTAAAGTTAAGTAAAGTAAAGAAAAGGAAAGGAAAGGAAAGGAAAGTAGAGAAAAGAAAAGAAAAGGAAAGGAAAGGAAAGAATAGAAAAGAAAAGGAAAGGAAAGTAAAAAAAAACGGAAAGGAAAGAAAAGAACAGGAAAGTAAAGAAAAGGAAAGTAATGTAAAGGAAAGTAAAGAAAAGAAAAGAAAAGAAAAGAAAAGGAAAGGAAAGGAAAGAAAAGGAAAGGAAAGAAAAGAAAATAATTGAAAAGAAAAGAAAAGAAAAGTAAAGTAAAGTAAAGAAAAAAAAAGAAAAGGAAAGAAAAGAAAAGAAAAGGAAAGGAAAGAAAAGAAAAGAAAAGATAAGGAAAGGAAAGGAAAGGAAAGAAAAGGAAAGGAAAGGAAAGAAAAGGAAAGGAAAGGAAAGAAAAGAAAAGAAAAGAAAAGTAAAGTAAAGAAAAGAAAAGAAAAGGAAAGGAAAGAAAAGAAAAGAAAAGAAAAGGAAAGGAAAGGAAAGGAAAGGAAAGAAAAGTAAAGTAAAGTAAAGAAAAGGAAAGGAAAGGAAAGAAAAGGAAAGTCAAGGAAAGAAAAGGAAAGTAAAGTAAAGTAAAGGAAAGAAAAGAAAAGTAAAGTAAAGAAAAGGAAAGAAAAGTAAAGTAAAGTAAAGGAAAGAAAAGAAAAGGAAAGTAAAGTAAAGTAAAGAAAAGGAAAGAAAAGAAAGTAAAGTAAAGTAAAGAAAAGGAAAGAAAAGTAAAGTAAAGTAAAGAAAAGGAAAGAAAAGGAAAGTAAAGTAAAGGAAAGAAAAGAAAAGAAAAGTAAAGTAAAGAAAAGAAAAATAAAGTAAAGTAAAGAAAAGGAAAGAAAAGTAAAGAAAAGTAAAGTAAAGGAAAGAAAAGAAAAAAAAGGAAAGTAAAGGAAAGAAAAGGAAAGAAAAGTAAAGAAAAGTAAAGTAAAGGAAAGAAAAGAAAAGGAAAGTAAAGGAAAGAAAAGAAAAGGAAAGTAAAGTAAAGAAAAGGAAAGTAAAGTAAAGAAAAGGAAAGAAAAGGAAAGAAAAGTAAAGTAAAGGAAAGAAAAGAAAAGAAAAGGAAAGTAAAGAAAAGAAAAGAAAAGGAAAGTAAAGGAAAGAAAAGAAAAGGAAAGAAAAGGAAAGTAAAGGAAAGAAAAGTAAAGTAAAGTAAAGGAAAGAAAAGAAAAGGAAAGTAAAGGAAAGAAAAAGAAAGAAAAGGAAAGTAAAGTAAAAAAAAGGAAAGAAAAGGAAAGAAAAGTAAAGTAAAGGAAAGAAAAGAAAAGAAAAGGAAAGTAAAGAAAAGTAAAGTAAAGAAAAGGAAAGTAAAGAAAAGAAAAGAAAAGGAAAGGAAAGGAAAGAAAAGGAAAGTAAAGTAAAGTAAAGTAAAGTAAAGAACAGGAAAGAAAAGTAAAGAAAAGTAAAGTAAAGTATAGTAAAGAAAAGGAAAGTAAAGTAAAGAAAAGGAAAGAAAAGGAAAGGAAAGTAAAGAAAAGGAAAGAAAAGTAAAGAAAAGTAAAGTAAAGGAAAGAAAAGAAAAGAAAAGGAAAGTAAAGAAAAGAAAGGAAAAGGAAAGTAAAGGAAAGAAAAGAAAAGAAAAGGAAAGTAAAGTAAAGAAAATTAAAGAAAAGTAAAGTAAAGGAAAGGAAAGAAAAGAAAAGGAAAGTAAAGTAAAGTAAAGTAAAGAAAAGGAAAGAAAAGAAAAGAAAGTAAAGTAAAGTAAAGAAAAGGAAAGAAAAGTAAAGTAAAGTAAAGAAAAGAAAAGAAAAGGAAAGGAAAGGAAAGTAAAGGAAAGAAAAGGAAAGAAAAGGAAAGTAAAGGAAAGAAAAGTAAAGTAAAGGAAAGAAAAGAAAAGGAAAGTAAAGGAAAGAAAAGGAAAGAAAAGGAACGTAAAGTAAAAAAAAGGAAAGAAAAGGAAAGAAAAGTAAAGTAAAGGAAAGAAAAGAAAAGAAAAGGAAAGTAAAGAAAAGTAAAGTAAAGAAAAGGAAAGTAAAGAAAAGAAAAGGAAAGGAAAGGAAAGGAAAGGAAAGAAAAGGAAAGTAAAGTAAAGTAAAGTAAAGTAAAGAACAGGAAAGAAAAGTAAAGAAAAGTAAAGTAAAGTATAGTAAAGAAAAGGAAAGTAAAGTAAAGAAAAGGAAAGAAAAGGAAAGGAAAGTAAAGAAAAGGAAAGAAAAGTAAAGAAAAGTAAAGTAAAGGAAAGAAAAGAAAAGAAAAGAAAAGAAAAGGAAAGTAAAGAAAAGAAAGGAAAAGGAAAGGAAAGGAAAGAAAAGAAAAGGAAAGTAAAGTAAAGAAAATTAAAGAAAAGTAAAGTAAAGTAAAGTAAAGAAAAGGAAAGAAAAGAAAGTAAAGTAAAGTAAAGAAAAGGAAAGAAAAGTAAAGTAAAGTAAAGAAAAGAAAAGAAAAGGAAAGGAAAGGAAAGTAAAGGAAAGAAAAGGAAAGTAAAGTAAAGTAAAGGAAAGAAAAGAAAAGTAAAGTAAAGTAAAGAAAAGGAAAGAAAAGTAAAGTAAAGTAAAGGAAAGAAAAGGAAAGTAAAGTAAAGTAAAGTAAAGAAAAGGAAAGAAAAGAAAGTAAAGTAAAGTAAAGAAAAGGAAAGAAAAGTAAAGTAAAGTAAAGTAAAGTAAAGTAAAGAAAAGGAAAGAAAAGAAAAGAAAAGTAAAGTAAAGGAAAGAAAAGAAAAGTAAAGTAAAGAAAAGAAAAATGAAGTAAAGTAAAGAAAAGGAAAGAAAAGTAAAGAAAAGCAAAGTAAAGGAAAGAAAAGAAAAAAAAGGACAGTAAAGAAAAGGAAAGTAAAGGAAAGAAAAGAAAAGGAAAGTAAAGGAAAGAAAAGAAAAGGAAAGTAAAGGAAAGAAAAGAAAAGGAAAGTAAAGTAAAGAAAAGTAAAGAAAAGGAAAGAAAAGGAAAGAAAAGGAAAGAAAAGTAAAGTAAAGGAAAGAAAAGAAAAGAAAAGGAAAGTAAAGAAAAGAAAAGAAAAGGAAAGTAAAGGAAAGAAAAGAAAAGGAAAGTAAAGGAAAGAAAAGTAAAGTCAAGTAAAGGAAAGAAAAGCAAAGCAAAGTAAAGTAAAGAAAAGAAAAGAAAAGAAAAGGAAAGGAAAGGAAAGTAGAGAAAAGGAAAGAAAAGGAAAGGAAAGAAAAGAAAAGAAAAGGAAAGGAAAGTAGAGAAAAGGAAAGAAAATAAATAAAAGTAAAGTAAAGTAAAGAAAAGAAAAGGAAAGTAAAGTAAAGTTAAGTAAAGTAAAGAAAAGGAAAGGAAAGGAAAGGAAAGTAGAGAAAAGAAAAGAAAAGGAAAGGAAAGTAGAGAAAAGGAAAGAAAAGGAAAGGAAAGAAAAGAAAAGAAAAGGAAAGGAAAGGAAAGTAGAGAAAAGGAAAGAAAAGAAATAAAAGTAAAGTAAAGTAAAGAAAAGAAAAGGAAAGTAAAGTAAAGTTAAGTAAAGTAAAGAAAAGGAAAGGAAAGGAAAGTAGAGAAAAGAAAAGAAAAGGAAAGGAAAGGAAAGAATAGAAAAGAAAAGGAAAGGAAAGTAAAAAAAAACGGAAAGGAAAGAAAAGAACAGGAAAGTAAAGAAAAGGAAAGTAATGTAAAGGAAAGTAAAGAAAAGAAAAGAAAAGGAAAGGAAAGGAAAGAAAAGGAAAGGAAAGAAAAGAAAATAATTGAAAAGAAAAGGAAAGGAAAGGAAAGAAAAGAAAAGAAAAGTAAAGTAAAGTAAAGAAAATAAAAGAAAAGGAAAGAAAAGAAAAGAAAAGAAAAGGAAAGGAAAGAAAAGAAAAGAAAAGAAAAGATAAGGAAAGGAAAGGAAAGGAAAGAAAAGAAAAGGAAAGGAAAGGAAAGAAAAGAAAAGAAAAGTAAAGTAAAGTAAAGAAAAGAAAAGAAAAGGAAAGGAAAGAAAAGAAAAGAAAAGGAAAGGAAAGGAAAGAAAAGTAAAGAAAAGTAAAGGAAAGAAAAGAAAAGGAAAGTAAAGTAAAGTAAAGTAAAGAAAAGGAAAGAAAAGGAAAGAAAAGTAAAGTAAAGTAAAGAAAAGGAAAGAAAAGGAAAGTAAAGTAAAGGAAAGAAAAGAAAAGAAAAGTAAAGTAAAGAAAAGAAAAATAAAGTAAAGTAAAGAAAAGGAAAGAAAAGTAAAGAAAAGTAAAGTAAAGGAAAGAAAAGAAAAAAAAGGAAAGTAAAGGAAAGAAAAGGAAAGAAAAGTAAAGAAAAGTAAAGTAAAGGAAAGAACAGAAAAGGAAAGTAAAGGAAAGAAAAGAAAAGGAAAGTAAAGTAAAGAAAAGGAAAGTAAAGTAAAGAAAAGGAAAGAAAAGGAAAGAAAAGTAAAGTAAAGGAAAGAAAAGAAAAGAAAAGAAAAGGAAAGTAAAGAAAAGAAAAGAAAAGGAAAGTAAAGGAAAGAAAAGAAAAGGAAAGAAAAGGAAAGTAAAGGAAAGAAAAGTAAAGTAAAGTAAAGGAAAGAAAAGGAAAGGAAAGTAAAGGAAAGAAAAGGAAAGAAAAGGAAAGTAAAGTAAAAAAAAGGAAAGAAAAGGAAAGTAAAGTAAAGTAAAGGAAAGAAAAGAAAAGGAAAGTAAAGAAAAGTAAAGTAAAGAAAAGGAAAGTAAAGAAAAGAAAAGAAAAGGAAAGGAAAGGAAAGAAAAGGAAAGTAAAGGAAAGTAAAGTAAAGTAAAGAACAGGAAAGAAAAGTAAAGAAAAGTAAAGTAAAGTATAGTAAAGAAAAGGAAAGTAAAGTAAAGAAAAGGAAAGAAAAGGAAAGGAAAGTAAAGAAAAGGAAAGAAAAGTAAAGAAAAGTAAAGTAAAGGAAAGAAAAGAAAAGAAAAGAAAAGAAAAGGAAAGTAAAGAAAAGAAAGGAAAAGGAAAGTAAAGGAAAGAAAAGAAAAGGAAAGTAAAGTAAAGAAAATTAAAGAAAAGTAAAGGAAAGGAAAGGAAAGAAAAGAAAAGAAAAGGAAAGTAAAGTAAAGTAAAGTAAAGAAAAGGAAAGAAAAGAAAGTAAAGTAAAGTAAAGAAAAGGAAAGAAAAGTAAAGTAAAGTAAAGAAAAGAAAAGGAAAGTAAAGTAAAGTAAAGTAAAGAAAAGGAAAGAAAAGAAAGAAAAGTAAAGTAAAGAAAAGGAAAGAAAAGTAAAGTAAAGTAAAGAAAAGACAAGAAAAGGAAAGGAAAGGAAAGGAAAGAAAAGGAAAGAAAAGGAAAGTAAAGGAAAGAAAAGTAAAGTAAAGTAAAGGAAAGAAAAGGAAAGTAAAGGAAAGAAAAGGAACGTAAAGTAAAAAAAAAGGAAAGAAAAGGAAAGAAAAGTAAAGAAAAGTAAAGTAAAGGAAAGAAAAGAAAAAAAAGGAAAGTAAAGAAAAGGAAAGTAAAGGAAAGAAAAGGAAAGAAAAGTAAAGAAAAGTAAAGTAAAGGAAAGAAAAGAAAAGGAAAGTAAAGGAAAGAAAAGAAAAGGAAAGTAAAGTAAAGAAAAGGAAAGTAAAGTAAAGAAAAGGAAAGAAAAGGAAAGAAAAGTAAAGTAAAGAAAAGTAAAGAAAAGAAAAGAAAAGGAAAGTAAAGGAAAGAAAAGAAAAGAAAAGGAAAGGAAAGGAAAGGAAAGAAAAGGAAAGAAAAGAAAAGAAAAGAAAATAATTGAAAAGAAAAGGAAAGGAAAGGAAAGAAAAGAAAAGAAAAGTAAAGTAAAGAAAAGAAAAGGAAAGGAAAGGAAAGAAAAGAAAAGAAAAGAAAAGGAAAGGAAAGGAAAGGAAAGAAAAGTAAAGTAAAGTAAAGAAAAGGAAAGGAAAGGAAAGAAAAGGAAAGTCAAGGAAAGAAAAGGAAAGTAAAGTAAAGTAAAGGAAAGAAAAGAAAAGTTAAGTAAAGTAAAGAAAAGGAAAGAAAAGTAAAGTAAAGTAAAGGAAAGAAAAGAAAAGGAAAGTAAAGTAAAGTAAAGTAAAGAAAAGGAAAGAAAAGAAAGTAAAGTAAAGTAAAGTAAAGAAAAGGAAAGAAAAGTAAAGTAAAGAAAAGGAAAGGAAAGAAAAGAACAGAAAAGAACAGAAAAGTAAAGTAAAGTAAAGGAAAGGAAAGGAAAGTAAAAAAAGCAAAGCAAAGTAAAGTAAAGAAAAGAAAAGAAAAGAAAAGGAAAGGAAAGGAAAGTAGAGAAAAGGAAAGAAAAGGAAAGGAAAGAAAAGAAAAGAAAAGGAAAGGAAAGGAAAGTAGAGAAAAGGAAAGAAAAGAAATAAAAGTAAAGTAAAGTAAAGAAAAGAAAAGGAAAGTAAAGTAAAGTTAAGTAAAGTAAAGAAAAGGAAAGGAAAGGAAAGGAAAGTAGAGAAAAGAAAAGAAAAGGAAAGGAAAGAATAGAAAAGAAAAGGAAAGGAAAGTAAAAAAAAAACGGAAAGGAAAGAAAAGAACAGGAAAGTAAAGAAAAGGAAAGTAATGTAAAGGAAAGTAAAGAAAAGAAAAGAAAAGAAAAGAAAAGGAAAGGAAAGAAAAGGAAAGGAAAGAAAAGAAAATAATTGAAAAGAAAAGGAAAGGAAAGGAAAGAAAAGAAAAGAAAAGTAAAGTAAAGTAAAGAAAAAAAAAGGAAAGGAAAGAAAAGAAAAGAAAAGGAAAGGAAAGGAAAGAAAAAGAAAAGAAAAGATAAGGAAAGGAAAGGAAAGGAAAGGAAAGGAAAGGAAAGAAAAGAAAAGAAAAGAAAAGTAAAGTAAAGAAAAGAAAAGAAAAGGAAAGGAAAGGAAAGGAAAGAAAAGAAAAGAAAAGAAAAGAAAAGGAAAGGAAAGGAAAGGAAAGGAAAGGAAAGTAAAGTAAAGAAAAGGAAAGGAAAGGAAAGAAAAGGAAAGTCAAGGAAAGAAAAGGAAAGTAAAGTAAAGTAAAGGAAAGAAAAGAAAAGTAAAGTAAAGAAAAGGAAAGAAAAGTAAAGTAAAGTCAAGGAAAGAAAAGAAAAGGAAAGTAAAGTAAAGTAAAGTAAAGAAAAGGAAAGAAAAGAAAGTAAAGTAAAGTAAAGAAAAGGAAAGAAAAGTAAAGTAAAGTAAAGAAAAGGAAAGAAAAGGAAAGTAAAGTAAAGGAAAGAAAAGAAAAGAAAAGTAAAGTAAAGAAAAGAAAAATAAAGTAAAGTAAAGAAAAGGAAAGAAAAGTAAAGAAAAGTAAAGTAAAGGAAAGAAAAGAAAAAAAAGGAAAGTAAAGGAAAGAAAAGGAAAGAAAAGTAAAGAAAAGTAAAGTAAAGGAAAGAAAAGAAAAGGAAAGTTAAGGAAAGAAAAGAAAAGGAAAGTAAAGTAAAGAAAAGGAAAGTAAAGTAAAGAAAAGGAAAGAAAAGGAAAAGAAAAGTAAAGTAAAGGAAAGAAAAGAAAAGAAAAGGAAAGAAAAGAAAAGAAAAGAAAAGGAAAGTAAAGGAAAGAAAAGAAAAGGAAAGAAAAGGAAAGTAAAGGAAAGAAAAGTAAAGTAAAGTAAAGGAAAGAAAAGAAAAGGAAAGTAAAGGAAAGAAAAGGAAAGAAAAGGAAAGTAAAGTAAAAAAAAAGGAAAGAAAAGGAAAGAAAAGTAAAGTAAAGGAAAGAAAAGAAAAGAAAAGGAAAGTAAAGAAAAGTAAAGTAAAGAAAAGGAAAGTAAAGAAAAGAAAAGAAAAGGAAAGGAAAGGAAAGAAAAGGAAAGTAAAGGAAAGTAAAGTAAAGTAAAGAACAGGAAAGAAAAGTAAAGAAAAGTAAAGTAAAGTATAGTAAAGAAAAGGAAAGTAAAGTAAAGAAAAGGAAAGAAAAGGAAAGGAAAGTAAAGAAAAGGAAAGAAAAGTAAAGAAAAGTAAAGTAAAGGAAAGAAAAGAAAAGAAAAGAAAAGGAAAGTAAAGAAAAGAAAGGAAAAGGAAAGTAAAGGAAAGAAAAGAAAAGAAAAGGAAAGTAAAGTAAAGAAAATTAAAGAAAAGTAAAGTAAAGGAAAGGAAAGAAAAGAAAAGAAAAGGAAAGTAAAGTAAAGTAAAGTAAAGAAAAGGAAAGAAAAGAAAGTAAAGTAAAGTAAAGAAAAGGAAAGAAAAGTAAAGTAAAGTAAAGAAAAGAAAAGAAAAGGAAAGGAAAGGAAAGTAAAGGAAAGAAAAGGAAAGAAAAGGAAAGTAAAGGAAAGAAAAGTAAAGTAAAGTAAAGGAAAGAAAAGAAAAGGAAAGTAAAGGAAAGAAAAGGAAAGAAAAGGAACGTAAAGTAAAAAAAAGGAAAGAAAAGGAAAGAAAAGTAAAGTAAAGGAAAGAAAAGAAAAGAAAAGGAAAGAAAAGAAAAGTAAAGTAAAGAAAAGGAAAGTAAAGAAAAGAAAAGAAAAGGAAAGGAAAGAAAAGGAAAGTAAAGTAAAGTAAAGAACAGGAAAGAAAAGTAAAGAAAAGTAAAGTAAAGTATAGTAAAGAAAAGGAAAGTAAAGTAAATAAAAGGAAAGGAAAGTAAAGGAAAGGAAAGAAAAGTAAAGAAAAGTAAAGTAAAGGAAAGAAAAGAAAAGAAAAGAAAAGGAAAGTAAAGAAAAGAAAGGAAAAGGAAAGTAAAGGAAAGAAAAGAAAAGGAAAGTAAAGTAAAGAAAATTAAAGAAATGTAAAGGAAAGGAAAGAAAAGAAAAGAAAAGGAAAGTAAAGTAAAGTAAAGTAAAGAAAAGGAAAGAAAAGAAAGTAAAGTAAAGTAAAGAAAAGGAAAGAAAAGTAAAGTAAAGAAAAGAAAAGGAAAGAAAAGAAAGTAAAGTAAAGTAAAGAAAAGGAAAGAAAAGTAAAGTAAAGTAAAGAAAAGAAAAGAAAAGGAATGGAAAGGAAAGTAAAGGAAAGAAAAGGAAAGAAAAGGAAAGTAAAGGAAAGAAAAGTAAAGTAAAGTAAAGGAAAGAAAAGAAAAGGAAAGTAAAGGAAAGAAAAGGAAAGAAAAGGAACGTAAAGTAAAAAAAAGGAAAGAAAAGGAAAGAAAAGTAAAGAAAAGTAAAGTAAAGGAAAGAAAAGAAAAATAGGAAAGTAAAGAAAAGGAAAGTAAAGGAAAGAAAAGTAAAGAAAAGTAAAGAAAAGTAAAGTAAAGGAAAGAAAAGAAAAGGAAAGTAAAGGAAAGAAAAGAAAAGGAAAGTAAAGTAAAGAAAAGGAAAGTAAAGTAAAGAAAAGGAAAGAAAAGGAAAGAAAAGTAAAGTAAAGAAAAGAAAAGAAAAGAAAAGGAAAGTAAAGGAAAGAAAAGAAAAGAAAAGGAAAGGAAAGGAAAGGAAAGAAAAGGAAAGAAAAGAAAAGAAAATAATTGAAAAGAAAAGGAAAGGAAAGGAAAGAAAAGAAAAGAAAAGAAAAGAAAAGTAAAGTAAAGAAAAGAAAAGGAAAGGAAAGGAAAGGAAAGAAAAGAAAAGAAAAGAAAAGAAAAGGAAAGGAAAGGAAAGGAAAGGAAAGGAAAGAAAAGTAAAGTAAAGTAAAGCAAAGAAAAGGAAAGGAAAGGAAAGAAAAGGAAAGTCAAGGAAAGAAAAGGAAAGTAAAGTAAAGTAAAGGAAAGAAAAGAAAAGTTAAGTAAAGTAAAGAAAAGGAAAGAAAAGTAAAGTAAAGTAAAGGAAAGAAAAGAAAAGGAAAGTAAAGTAAAGTAAAGTAAAGAAAAGGAAAGAAAAGAAAGTAAAGTAAAGTAAAGTAAAGTAAAGAAAAGGAAAGAAAAGTAAAGTAAAGAAAAGGAAAGGAAAGAAAAGAACAGAAAAGAACAGAAAAGTAAAGTAAAGTAAAGGAAAGGAAAGGAAAGTAAAAAAAGCAAAGCAAAGTAAAGTAAAGAAAAGAAAAGAAAAGAAAAGGAAAGGAAAGGAAAGGAAAGTAGAGAAAAGGAAAGAAAAGGAAAGGAAAGAAAAGAAAAGAAAAGGAAAGGAAAGTAGAGAAAAGGAAAGAAAAGAAATAAAAGTAAAGTAAAGTAAAGAAAAGAAAAGGAAAGTAAAGTAAAGTTAAGTAAAGTAAAGAAAAGGAAAGGAAAGGAAAGGAAAGTAGAGAAAAGAAAAGAAAAGGAAAGGAAAGGAAAGAAAAAAAAGAAAAGGAAAGGAAAGTAAAAAAAACGGAAAGGAAAGAAAAGAACAGGAAAGTAAAGAAAAGGAAAGTAATGTAAAGGAAAGTAAAGAAAAGAAAAGAAAAGAAAAGAAAAGGAAAGGAAAGGAAAGAAAAGGAAAGGAAAGAAAAGAAAATAATTGAAAAGAAAAGGAAAGGAAAGGAAAGAAAAGAAAAGAAAAGTAAAGTAAAGTAAAGAAAAAAAAAGAAAAGGAAAGAAAAGAAAAGAAAAGGAAAGGAAAGGAAAGAAAAGAAAAGAAAAGATAAGGAAAGGAAAGGAAAGGAAAGAAAAGGAAAGGAAAGGAAAGAAAAGAAAAGAAAAGAAAAGTAAAGTAAAGAAAAGAAAAATAAAGTAAAGTAAAGAAAAGGAAAGAAAAGTAAAGAAAAGTAAAGTAAAGGAAAGAAAAGAAAAAAAGGAAAGTAAAGGAAAGAAAAGGAAAGAAAAGTAAAGAAAAGTAAAGTAAAGGAAAGAAAAGAAAAGGAAAGGAAAGGAAAGAAAAGAAAAGGAAAGTAAAGTAAAGAAAAGGAAAGTAAAGTAAAGAAAAGGAAAGAAAAGGAAAGAAAAGGAAAGTAAAGGAAAGAAAAGAAAAGAAAAGGAAAGTAAAGAAAAGAAAAGAAAAGGAAAGTAAAGGAAAGAAAAGAAAAGGAAAGAAAAGGAAAGTAAAGGAAAGAAAAGTAAAGTAAAGTAAAGGAAAGAAAAGAAAAGGAAAGTAAAGGAAAGAAAAGGAAAGAAAAGGAAAGTATTGTAAAAAAAAGGAAAGAAAAGGAAAGAAAAGTAAAGTAAAGGAAAGAAAAGAAAAGAAAAGGAAAGTAAAGAAAAGTAAAGTAAAGAAAAGTAAAGTAAAGAAAAGAAAAGAAAAGGAAAGGAAAGGAAAGAAAAGGAAAGTAAAGGAAAGTAAAGTAAAGTAAAGAACAGGAAAGAAAAGTAAAGAAAAGTAAAGTAAAGTATAGTAAAGAAAAGGAAAGTAAAGTAAAGAAAAGGAAAGAAAAGGAAAGGAAAGGAAAGAAAAGGAAAGAAAAGTAAAGAAAAGTAAAGTAAAGGAAAGAAAAGAAAAGAAAAGAAAAGGAAAGTAAAGAAAAGAAAGGAAAAGGAAAGTAAAGGAAAGAAAAGAAAAGAAAAGGAAAGTAAAGTAAAGAAAATTAAAGAAAAGTAAAGTAAAGGAAAGGAAAGAAAAGAAAAGAAAAGGAAAGTAAAGTAAAGTAAAGTAAAGAAAAGGAAAGAAAAGAAAGTAAAGTAAAGTAAAGAAAAGGAAAGAAAAGTAAAGTAAAGTAAAGAAAAGAAAAGAAAAGAAAAGGAAAGAAAAGGAAAGTAAAGGAAAGAAAAGTAAAGTAAAGTAAAGGAAAGAAAAGAAAAGGAAAGTAAAGGAAAGAAAAGGAAAGAAAAGGAACGTAAAGTAAAAAAAAGGAAAGAAAAGTAAAGTAAAGGAAAGAAAAGAAAAGAAAAGGAAAGTAAAGAAAAGTAAAGTAAAGAAAAGGAAAGTAAAGAAAAGAAAAGGAAAGGAAAGGAAAGGAAAGAAAAGGAAAGTAAAGGAAAGTAAAGTAAAGTAAAGAACAGGAAAGAAAAGTAAAGAAAAGTAAAGTAAAGTATAGTAAAGAAAAGGAAAGTAAAGTAAAGAAAAGGAAAGAAAAGGAAAGGAAAGTAAAGAAAAGGAAAGAAAAGTAAAGAAAAGTAAAGTAAAGGAAAGAAAAGAAAAGAAAAGAAAAGAAAAGGAAAGTAAAGAAAAGAAAGGAAAAGGAAAGGAAAGGAAAGAAAAGAAAAGGAAAGTAAAGTAAAGAAAATTAAAGAAAAGTAAAGTAAAGGAAAGGAAAGAAAAGAAAAGAAAAGGAAAGTAAAGTAAAGTAAAGTAAAGAAAAGGAAAGAAAAGAAAGTAAAGTAAAGTAAAGAAAAGGAAAGAAAAGTAAAGTAAAGTAAAGAAAAGAAAAGAAAAGGAAAGGAAAGGAAAGTAAAGGAAAGAAAAGGAAAGTAAAGTAAAGGAAAGAAAAGAAAAGTAAAGTAAAGTAAAGAAAAGGAAAGAAAAGTAAAGTAAAGTAAAGGAAAGAAAAGAAAAGGAAAGTAAAGTAAAGTAAAGTAAAGAAAAGGAAAGAAAAGAAAGTAAAGTAAAGTAAAGAAAAGGAAAGAAAAGTAAAGTAAAGTAAAGTAAAGTAAAGAAAAGGAAAGAAAAGAAAAGTAAAGTAAAGTAAAGGAAAGAAAAGAAAAGTAAAGTAAAGAAAAGAAAAATGAAGTAAAGTAAAGAAAAGGAAAGAAAAGTAAAGAAAAGCAAAGTAAAGGAAAGAAAAGAAAAAAAAGGACAGTAAAGAAAAGGAAAGTAAAGGAAAGAAAAGGAAAGAAAAGTAAAGAAAAGTAAAGTAAAGGAAAGAAAAGAAAAGGAAAGTAAAGGAAAGAAAAGAAAAGGAAAGTAAAGTAAAGAAAAGGAAAGTAAAGTAAAGAAAAGGAAAGAAAAGGAAAGAAAAGTAAAGTAAAGAAAAGAAAAGAAAAGAAAAGAAAAGGAAAGTAAAGGAAAGAAAAGAAAAGAAAAGGAAAGGAAAGGAAAGAAAAGGAAAGAAAAGAAAAGAAAATAATTGAAAAGAAAAGGAAAGGAAAGAAAAGAAAAGAAAAGAAAAGAAAAGGAAAGTAAAGTAAAGTAAAGTAAAGAAAAGGAAAGAAAAGAAAGTAAAGTAAAGTAAAGAAAAGGAAAGAAAAGTAAAGTAAAGTAAAGAAAAGAAAAGAAAAGAAAAGGAAAGAAAAGGAAAGTAAAGGAAAGAAAAGTAAAGTAAAGTAAAGGAAAGAAAAGAAAAGGAAAGTAAAGGAAAGAAAAGGAAAGAAAAGGAACGTAAAGTAAAAAAAAGGAAAGAAAAGTAAAGTAAAGGAAAGAAAAGAAAAGAAAAGGAAAGTAAAGAAAAGTAAAGTAAAGAAAAGGAAAGTAAAGAAAAGAAAAGGAAAGGAAAGGAAAGGAAAGAAAAGGAAAGTAAAGGAAAGTAAAGTAAAGTAAAGAACAGGAAAGAAAAGTAAAGAAAAGTAAAGTAAAGTATAGTAAAGAAAAGGAAAGTAAAGTAAAGAAAAGGAAAGAAAAGGAAAGGAAAGTAAAGAAAGGGAAAGAAAAGTAAAGAAAAGTAAAGTAAAGGAAAGAAAAGAAAAGAAAAGAAAAGAAAAGGAAAGTAAAGAAAAGAAAGGAAAAGGAAAGGAAAGGAAAGAAAAGAAAAGGAAAGTAAAGTAAAGAAAATTAAAGAAAAGTAAAGTAAAGGAAAGGAAAGAAAAGAAAAGAAAAGGAAAGTAAAGTAAAGTAAAGTAAAGAAAAGGAAAGAAAAGAAAGTAAAGTAAAGTAAAGAAAAGGAAAGAAAAGTAAAGTAAAGTAAAGAAAAGAAAAGAAAAGGAAAGGAAAGGAAAGTAAAGGAAAGAAAAGGAAAGTAAAGTAAAGGAAAGAAAAGAAAAGTAAAGTAAAGTAAAGAAAAGGAAAGAAAAGTAAAGTAAAGTAAAGGAAAGAAAAGAAAAGGAAAGTAAAGTAAAGTAAAGTAAAGAAAAGGAAAGAAAAGAAAGTAAAGTAAAGTAAAGAAAAGGAAAGAAAAGTAAAGTAAAGTAAAGTAAAGTAAAGAAAAGGAAAGAAAAGAAAAGTAAAGTAAAGTAAAGGAAAGAAAAGAAAAGTAAAGTAAAGAAAAGAAAAATGAAGTAAAGTAAAGAAAAGGAAAGAAAAGTAAAGAAAAGCAAAGTAAAGGAAAGAAAAGAAAAAAAAGGACAGTAAAGAAAAGGAAAGTAAAGGAAAGAAAAGGAAAGAAAAGTAAAGAAAAGTAAAGTAAAGGAAAGAAAAGAAAAGGAAAGTAAAGGAAAGAAAAGAAAAGGAAAGTAAAGTAAAGAAAAGGAAAGTAAAGTAAAGAAAAGGAAAGAAAAGGAAAGAAAAGTAAAGTAAAGAAAAGAAAAGAAAAGAAAAGAAAAGGAAAGTAAAGGAAAGAAAAGAAAAGAAAAGAAAAGAAAATAATTGAAAAGAAAAGGAAAGGAAAGAAAAGAAAAGAAAAGAAAAGAAAAGAAAAGTAAAGTAAAGTAAAGAAAAGAAAAGGAAAGGAAAGGAAAGGAAAGAAAAGAAAATAAAAGAAAAGAAAAGGAAAGGAAAGGAAAGGAAAGGAAAGGAAAGGAAAGAAAAGTAAAGTAAAGCAAAGAAAAGGAAAGGAAAGGAAAGAAAAGGAAAGTCAAGGAAAGAAAAGGAAAGTAAAGTAAAGTAAAGGAAAGAAAAGAAAAGTTAAGTAAAGTAAAGAAAAGGAAAGAAAAGTAAAGGAAAGTAAAGTAAAGTAAAGTAAAGGAAAGAAAAGAAAAGGAAAGTAAAGTAAAGTAAAGTAAAGAAAAGGAAAGAAAAGAAAGTAAAGTAAAGTAAAGTAAAGTAAAGAAAAGGAAAGAAAAGTAAAGTAAAGAAAAGGAAAGGAAAGAAAAGAACAGAAAAGAACAGAAAAGTAAAGTAAAGTAAAGGAAAGGAAAGGAAAGTAAAAAAAGCAAAGCAAAGTAAAGTAAAGAAAAGAAAAGAAAAGAAAAGGAAAGGAAAGGAAAGTAGAGAAAAGGAAAGAAAAGGAAAGGAAAGAAAAGAAAAGAAAAGGAAAGGAAAGGAAAGTAGAGAAAAGGAAAGAAAAGAAATAAAAGTAAAGTAAAGTAAAGAAAAGAAAAGGAAAGTAAAGTAAAGTTAAGTAAAGTAAAGAAAAGGAAAGGAAAGGAAAGGAAAGTAGAGAAAAGAAAAGAAAAGGAAAGGAAAGGAAAGAATAGAAAAGAAAAGGAAAGGAAAGTAAAAAAAACGGAAAGGAAAGAAAAGAACAGGAAAGTAAAGAAAAGGAAAGTAATGTAAAGGAAAGTAAAGAAAAGAAAAGAAAAGAAAAGAAAAGGAAAGGAAAGGAAAGAAAAGGAAAGGAAAGAAAAGAAAATAATTGAAAAGAAAAGGAAAGGAAAGGAAAGAAAAGAAAAGAAAAGTAAAGTAAAGTAAAGAAAAAAAAAGAAAAGGAAAGAAAAGAAAAGAAAAGGAAAGGAAAGGAAAGAAAAGAAAAGGAAAGTAAAGTAAAGAAAATTAAAGAAAAGTAAAGTAAAGGAAAGGAAAGAAAAGAAAAGAAAAGGAAAGTAAAGTAAAGTAAAGTAAAGAAAAGGAAAGAAAAGAAAGTAAAGTAAAGTAAAGAAAAGGAAAGAAAAGTAAAGTAAAGTAAAGAAAAGAAAAGAAAAGGAAAGGAAAGGAAAGTAAAGGAAAGAAAAGGAAAGTAAAGTAAAGGAAAGAAAAGAAAAGTAAAGTAAAGTAAAGAAAAGGAAAGAAAAGTAAAGTAAAGTAAAGGAAAGAAAAGAAAAGGAAAGTAAAGTAAAGTAAAGTAAAGAAAAGGAAAGAAAAGAAAGTAAAGTAAAGTAAAGAAAAGGAAAGAAAAGTAAAGTAAAGTAAAGTAAAGTAAAGAAAAGGAAAGAAAAGAAAAGTAAAGTAAAGTAAAGGAAAGAAAAGAAAAGTAAAGTAAAGAAAAGAAAAATGAAGTAAAGTAAAGAAAAGGAAAGAAAAGTAAAGAAAAGCAAAGTAAAGGAAAGAAAAGAAAAAAAAGGACAGTAAAGAAAAGGAAAGTAAAGGAAAGAAAAGGAAAGAAAAGTAAAGAAAAGTAAAGTAAAGGAAAGAAAAGAAAAGGAAAGTAAAGGAAAGAAAAGAAAAGGAAAGTAAAGTAAAGAAAAGGAAAGTAAAGTAAAGAAAAGGAAAGAAAAGGAAAGAAAAGTAAAGTAAAGAAAAGAAAAGAAAAGAAAAGAAAAGGAAAGTAAAGGAAAGAAAAGAAAAGAAAAGAAAAGAAAATAATTGAAAAGAAAAGGAAAGGAAAGAAAAGAAAAGAAAAGAAAAGAAAAGAAAAGTAAAGTAAAGTAAAGAAAAGAAAAGGAAAGGAAAGGAAAGGAAAGAAAAGAAAATAAAAGAAAAGAAAAGGAAAGGAAAGGAAAGGAAAGGAAAGGAAAGGAAAGAAAAGTAAAGTAAAGCAAAGAAAAGGAAAGGAAAGGAAAGAAAAGGAAAGTCAAGGAAAGAAAAGGAAAGTAAAGTAAAGTAAAGGAAAGAAAAGAAAAGTTAAGTAAAGTAAAGAAAAGGAAAGAAAAGTAAAGGAAAGTAAAGTAAAGTAAAGTAAAGGAAAGAAAAGAAAAGGAAAGTAAAGTAAAGTAAAGTAAAGAAAAGGAAAGAAAAGAAAGTAAAGTAAAGTAAAGTAAAGAAAAGGAAAGAAAAGTAAAGTAAAGAAAAGGAAAGGAAAGAAAAGAACAGAAAAGAACAGAAAAGTAAAGTAAAGTAAAGGAAAGGAAAGGAAAGTAAAAAAAAGCAAAGCAAAGTAAAGTAAAGAAAAGAAAAGAAAAGAAAAGGAAAGGAAAGGAAAGTAGAGAAAAGGAAAGAAAAGGAAAGGAAAGAAAAGAAAAGAAAAGGAAAGGAAAGGAAAGTAGAGAAAAGGAAAGAAAAGAAATAAAAGTAAAGTAAAGTAAAGAAAAGAAAAGGAAAGTAAAGTAAAGTTAAGTAAAGTAAAGAAAAGGAAAGGAAAGGAAAGGAAAGTAGAGAAAAGAAAAGAAAAGGAAAGGAAAGGAAAGAATAGAAAAGAAAAGGAAAGGAAAGTAAAAAAAACGGAAAGGAAAGAAAAGAACAGGAAAGTAAAGAAAAGGAAAGTAATGTAAAGGAAAGTAAAGAAAAGAAAAGAAAAGAAAAGAAAAGGAAAGGAAAGGAAAGAAAAGGAAAGGAAAGAAAAGAAAATAATTGAAAAGAAAAGGAAAGGAAAGGAAAGAAAAGAAAAGAAAAGTAAAGTAAAGTAAAGAAAAAAAAAGAAAAGGAAAGAAAAGAAAAGAAAAGGAAAGGAAAGGAAAGAAAAGAAAAGAAAAGATAAGGAAAGGAAAGGAAAGGAAAGGAAAGAAAAGGAAAGGAAAGGAAAGAAAAGAAAAGAAAAGAAAAGAGAAGTAAAGTAAAGAAAAGAAAAGAAAAGGAAAGGAAAGAAAAGAAAAGAAAAGGAAAGGAAAGGAAAGGAAAGGAAAGAAAAGTAAAGTAAAGTAAAGAAAAGGAAAGGAAAGGAAAGAAAAGGAAAGTCAAGGAAAGAAAAGGAAAGTAAAGTAAAGTAAAGGAAAGAAAAGAAAAGTAAAGTAAAGAAAAGGAAAGAAAAGTAAAGTAAAGTAAAGGAAAGAAAAGAAAAGGAAAGTAAAGTAAAGTAAAGTAAAGAAAAGGAAAGAAAAGAAAGTAAAGTAAAGTAAAGAAAAGGAAAGAAAAGTAAAGTAAAGTAAAGAAAAGGAAAGAAAAGGAAAGTAAAGTAAAGGAAAGAAAAGAAAAGAAAAGTAAAGTAAAGAAAAGAAAAATAAAGTAAAGTAAAGAAAAGGAAAGAAAAGTAAAGAAAAGTAAAGTAAAGGAAAGAAAAGAAAAAAAAGGAAAGTAAAGGAAAGAAAAGGAAAGAAAAGTAAAGAAAAGTAAAGTAAAGGAAAGAAAAGAAAAGGAAAGTAAAGGAAAGAAAAGAAAAGGAAAGTAAAGAAAAGGAAAGAAAAGGAAAGAAAAGTAAAGTAAAGGAAAGAAAAGAAAAGAAAAGAAAAGGAAAGTAAAGAAAAGAAAAGAAAAGGAAAGTAAAGGAAAGAAAAGAAAAGGAAAGAAAAGGAAAGTAAAGGAAAGAAAAGTAAAGTAAAGTAAAGGAAAGAAAAGAAAAGGAAAGTAAAGGAAAGAAAAGGAAAGAAAAGGAAAGTAAAGTAAAAAAAAGGAAAGAAAAGGAAAGAAAAGTAAAGTAAAGGAAAGAAAAGAAAAGAAAAGTAAAGTAAAGAAAAGTAAAGTAAAGAAAAGGAAAGTAAAGAAAAGAAAAGAAAAGGAAAGGAAAGGAAAGAAAAGCAAAGTAAAGGAAAGTAAAGTAAAGTAAAGAACAGGAAAGAAAAGTAAAGAAAAGTAAAGTAAAGTATAGTAAAGAAAAGGAAAGTAAAGTAAAGAAAAGGAAAGAAAAGGAAAGGAAAGGAAAGAAAAGGAAAGAAAAGTAAAGAAAAGTAAAGTAAAGGAAAGAAAAGAAAAGAAAAGAAAAGGAAAGTAAAGAAAAGAAAGGAAAAGGAAAGTAAAGGAAAGAAAAGAAAAGGAAAGTAAAGTAAAGAAAATTAAAGAAAAGTAAAGTAAAGGAAAGGAAAGAAAAGAAAAGGAAAGAAAAGAAAAGTAAAGTAAAGAAAAGGAAAGTAAAGAAAAGAAAAGAAAAGGAAAGGAAAGAAAAGGAAAGTAAAGGAAAGTAAAGTAAAGTAAAGAACAGGAAAGAAAAGTAAAGAAAAGTAAAGTAAAGTATAGTAAAGAAAAGGAAAGTAAAGTAAAGAAAAGGAAAGGAAAGTAAAGGAAAGGAAAGAAAAGTAAAGAAAAGTAAAGTAAAGGAAAGAAAAGAAAAGAAAAGAAAAGGAAAGTAAAGAAAAGAAAGGAAAAGGAAAGTAAAGGAAAGAAAAGAAAAGGAAAGTAAAGTAAAGAAAATTAAAGAAATGTAAAGGAAAGGAAAGAAAAGAAAAGAAAAGGAAAGTAAAGTAAAGTAAAGTAAAGAAAAGGAAAGAAAAGAAAGTAAAGTAAAGTAAAGAAAAGGAAAGAAAAGTAAAGTAAAGTAAAGAAAAGAAAAGGAAAGAAAAGAAAGTAAAGTAAAGTAAAGAAAAGGAAAGAAAAGTAAAGTAAAGTAAAGAAAAGAAAAGAAAAGGAAAGGAAAGGAAAGTAAAGGAAAGAAAAGGAAAGAAAAGGAAAGTAAAGGAAAGAAAAGTAAAGTAAAGTAAAGGAAAGAAAAGAAAAGGAAAGTAAAGGAAAGAAAAGGAAAGAAAAGGAACGTAAAGTAAAAAAAAGGAAAGAAAAGGAAAGAAAAGTAAAGAAAAGTAAAGTAAAGGAAAGAAAAGAAAAAAAGGAAAGTAAAGAAAAGGAAAGTAAAGGAAAGAAAAGGAAAGAAAAGTAAAGAAAAGTAAAGTAAAGGAAAGAAAAGAAAAGGAAAGTAAAGGAAAGAAAAGAAAAGGAAAGTAAAGTAAAGAAAAGGAAAGTAAAGTAAAGAAAAGGAAAGAAAAGGAAAGAAAAGTAAAGTAAAGAAAAGAAAAGAAAAGAAAAGGAAAGTAAAGGAAAGAAAAGAAAAGAAAAGGAAAGGAAAGGAAAGGAAAGGAAAGAAAAGGAAAGAAAAGAAAAGAAAATAATTGAAAAGAAAAGGAAAGGAAAGAAAAGAAAAGAAAAGAAAAGAAAAGAAAAGTAAAGTAAAGAAAAGAAAAGGAAAGGAAAGGAAAGGAAAGAAAAGAAAAGAAAAGAAAAGAAAAGGAAAGGAAAGGAAAGGAAAGGAAAGGAAAGGAAAGTCAAGGAAAGAAAAGGAAAGTAAAGTAAAGTAAAGGAAAGAAAAGAAAAGTTAAGTAAAGTAAAGAAAAGGAAAGAAAAGTAAAGTAAAGTAAAGGAAAGAAAAGAAAAGGAAAGTAAAGTCAAGTAAAGTAAAGAAAAGGAAAGAAAAGAAAGTAAAGTAAAGTAAAGTAAAGTAAAGAAAAGGAAAGAAAAGTAAAGTAAAGAAAAGGAAAGGAAAGAAAAGAACAGAAAAGAACAGAAAAGTAAAGTAAAGTAAAAGAAAGGAAAGGAAAGTAAAAAAAGCAAAGCAAAGTAAAGTAAAGAAAAGAAAAGAAAAGAAAAGGAAAGGAAAGGAAAGTAGAGAAAAGGAAAGAAAAGGAAAGGAAAGAAAAGAAAAGAAAAGGAAAGGAAAGGAAAGTAGAGAAAAGGAAAGAAAAGAAATAAAAGTAAAGTAAAGTAAAGAAAAGAAAAGGAAAGTAAAGTAAAGTTAAGTAAAGTAAAGAAAAGGAAAGGAAAGGAAAGGAAAGTAGAGAAAAGAAAAGAAAAGGAAAGGAAAGGAAAGAAAAAAAAGAAAAGGAAAGGAAAGTAAAAAAAACGGAAAGGAAAGAAAAGAACAGGAAAGTAAAGAAAAGGAAAGTAATGTAAAGGAAAGTAAAGAAAAGAAAAGAAAAGAAAAGGAAAGGAAAGGAAAGAAAAGGAAAGGAAAGAAAAGAAAATAATTGAAAAGAAAAGGAAAGGAAAGGAAAGAAAAGAAAAGAAAAGTAAAGTAAAGTAAAGAAAAAAAAAGAAAAGGAAAGAAAAGAAAAGAAAAGGAAAGGAAAGGAAAGAAAAGAAAAGAAAAGATAAGGAAAGGAAAGGAAAGGAAAGAAAAGGAAAGGAAAGGAAAGAAAAGAAAAGGAAAGTAAAGTAAAGAAAAGAAAAGAAAAGGAAAGGAAAGAAAAGAAAAGAAAAGAAAAGGAAAGGAAAGGAAAGGAAAGAAAAGTAAAGTAAAGTAAAGAAAAGGAAAGGAAAGGAAAGAAAAGGAAAGAAAAGGAAAGTCAAGGAAAGAAAAGGAAAGTAAAGTAAAGTAAAGGAAAGAAAAGAAAAGTAAAGTAAAGAAAAGGAAAGAAAAGTAAAGTAAAGTAAAGGAAAGAAAAGAAAAGGAAAGTAAAGTAAAGTAAAGTAAAGAAAAGGAAAGAAAAGAAAGTAAAGTAAAGTAAAGAAAAGGAAAGAAAAGTAAAGTAAAGTAAAGAAAAGGAAAGAAAAGGAAAGTAAAGTAAAGGAAAGAAAAGAAAAGAAAAGTAAAGTAAAGAAAAGAAAAATAAAGTAAAGTAAAGAAAAGGAAAGAAAAGTAAAGAAAAGTAAAGTAAAGGAAAGAAAAGAAAAAAAGGAAAGTAAAGGAAAGAAAAGGAAAGAAAAGTAAAGAAAAGTAAAGTAAAGGAAAGAAAAGAAAAGGAAAGGAAAGGAAAGAAAAGAAAAGGAAAGTAAAGTAAAGAAAAGGAAAGTAAAGTAAAGAAAAGGAAAGAAAAGGAAAGAAAAGTAAAGTAAAGGAAAGAAAAGAAAAGAAAAGGAAAGTAAAGAAAAGAAAAGAAAAGGAAAGTAAAGGAAAGAAAAGAAAAGGAAAGAAAAGGAAAGTAAAGGAAAGAAAAGTAAAGTAAAGTAAAGGAAAGAAAAGAAAAGGAAAGTAAAGGAAAGAAAAGGAAAGAAAAGGAAAGTATTGTAAAAAAAAGGAAAGAAAAGGAAAGAAAAGTAAAGTAAAGGAAAGAAAAGAAAAGAAAAGGAAAGTAAAGAAAAGTAAAGTAAAGAAAAGGAAAGTAAAGAAAAGAAAAGAAAAGGAAAGGAAAGGAAAGAAAAGGAAAGTAAAGGAAAGTAAAGTAAAGTAAAGAACAGGAAAGAAAAGTAAAGAAAAGTAAAGTAAAGTATAGTAAAGAAAAGGAAAGTAAAGTAAAGAAAAGGAAAGAAAAGGAAAGGAAAGGAAAGAAAAGGAAAGAAAAGTAAAGAAAAGTAAAGTAAAGGAAAGAAAAGAAAAGAAAAGAAAAGGAAAGTAAAGAAAAGAAAGGAAAAGGAAAGTAAAGGAAAGAAAAGAAAAGAAAAGGAAAGTAAAGTAAAGAAAATTAAAGAAAAGTAAAGTAAAGGAAAGGAAAGAAAAGAAAAGAAAAGGAAAGTAAAGTAAAGTAAAGTAAAGAAAAGGAAAGAAAAGAAAGTAAAGTAAAGTAAAGAAAAGGAAAGAAAAGTAAAGTAAAGTAAAGAAAAGAAAAGAAAAGAAAAGGAAAGAAAAGGAAAGTAAAGGAAAGAAAAGTAAAGTAAAGTAAAGGAAAGAAAAGAAAAGGAAAGTAAAGGAAAGAAAAGGAAAGAAAAGGAACGTAAAGTAAAAAAAAGGAAAGAAAAGTAAAGTAAAGGAAAGAAAAGAAAAGAAAAGGAAAGTAAAGAAAAGTAAAGTAAAGAAAAGGAAAGTAAAGTAAAGAAAAGGAAAGGAAAGGAAAGGAAAGTAGAGAAAAGAAAAGAAAAGGAAAGGAAAGGAAAGAAAAAAAAGAAAAGGAAAGGAAAGTAAAAAAAACGGAAAGGAAAGAAAAGAACAGGAAAGTAAAGAAAAGGAAAGTAATGTAAAGGAAAGTAAAGAAAAGAAAAGAAAAGAAAAGAAAAGGAAAGGAAAGGAAAGAAAAGGAAAGGAAAGAAAAGAAAATAATTGAAAAGAAAAGGAAAGGAAAGGAAAGAAAAGAGAAGAAAAGTAAAGTAAAGTAAAGAAAAAAAAAGAAAAGGAAAGAAAAGAAAAGAAAAGGAAAGGAAAGGAAAGAAAAGAAAAGAAAAGATAAGGAAAGGAAAGGAAAGGAAAGAAAAGGAAAGGAAAGGAAAGAAAAGAAAAGAAAAGGAAAGTAAAGTAAAGAAAAGAAAAGAAAAGGAAAGGAAAGAAAAGAAAAGAAAAGGAAAGGAAAGGAAAGGAAAGAAAAGTAAAGTAAAGTAAAGAAAAGGAAAGGAAAGGAAAGAAAAGGAAAGTCAAGGAAAGAAAAGGAAAGTTAAGTAAAGTAAAGGAAAGAAAAGAAAAGTAAAGTAAAGAAAAGGAAAGAAAAGTAAAGTAAAGTAAAGGAAAGAAAAGAAAAGGAAAGTAAAGTAAAGTAAAGTAAAGAAAAGGAAAGAAAATAAAGTAAAGTAAAGTAAAGAAAAGGAAAGAAAAGTAAAGTAAAGTAAAGAAAAGGAAAGAAAAGGAAAGTAAAGTAAAGGAAAGAAAAGAAAAGAAAAGTAAAGTAAAGAAAAGAAAAATAAAGTAAAGTAAAGAAAAGGAAAGAAAAGTAAAGAAAAGTAAAGTAAAGGAAAGAAAAGAAAAAAAGGAAAGTAAAGGAAAGAAAAGGAAAGAAAAGTAAAGAAAAGTAAAGTAAAGGAAAGAAAAGAAAAGGAAAGGTAAGGAAAGAAAAGAAAAGGAAAGTAAAGTAAAGAAAAGGAAAGTAAAGTAAAGAAAAGGAAAGAAAAGGAAAGAAAAGTAAAGTAAAGGAAAGAAAAGAAAAGAAAAGGAAAGTAAAGAAAAGAAAAGAAAAGGAAAGTAAAGGAAAGAAAAGAAAAGGAAAGAAAAGGAAAGTAAAGGAAAGAAAAGTAAAGTAAAGTAAAGGAAAGAAAAGAAAAGGAAAGTAAAGGAAAGAAAAGAAAAGAAAAGGAAAGTAAAGAAAAGTAAAGTAAAGAAAAGGAAAGTAAAGAAAAGAAAAGAAAAGGAAAGGAAAGGAAAGAAAAGGAAAGTAAAGGAAAGTAAAGTAAAGTAAAGAACAGGAAAGAAAAGTAAAGAAAAGTAAAGTAAAGTATAGTAAAGAAAAGGAAAGTAAAGTAAAGAAAAGGAAAGAAAAGGAAAGGAAAGGAAAGAAAAGGAAAGAAAAGTAAAGAAAAGTAAAGTAAAGGAAAGAAAAGAAAAGAAAAGAAAAGGAAAGTAAAGAAAAGAAAGGAAAAGGAAAGTAAAGGAAAGAAAAGAAAAGAAAAGGAAAGTAAAGTAAAGAAAATTAAAGAAAAGTAAAGTAAAGGAAAGGAAAGAAAAGAAAAGAAAAGGAAAGTAAAGTAAAGTAAAGTAAAGAAAAGGAAAGAAAAGAAAGTAAAGTAAAGTAAAGAAAAGGAAAGAAAAGTAAAGTAAAGTAAAGAAAAGAAAAGAAAAGAAAAGGAAAGAAAAGGAAAGTAAAGGAAAGAAAAGTAAAGTAAAGTAAAGGAAAGAAAAGAAAAGGAAAGTAAAGGAAAGAAAAGGAAAGAAAAGGAACGTAAAGTAAAAAAAAGGAAAGAAAAGTAAAGTAAAGGAAAGAAAAGAAAAGAAAAGGAAAGTAAAGAAAAGTAAAGTAAAGAAAAGGAAAGTAAAGAAAAGAAAAGGAAAGGAAAGGAAAGGAAAGAAAAGGAAAGTAAAGGAAAGTAAAGTAAAGTAAAGAACAGGAAAGAAAAGTAAAGAAAAGTAAAGTAAAGTATAGTAAAGAAAAGGAAAGTAAAGAAAAGGAAAGAAAAGGAAAGGAAAGTAAAGAAAAGGAAAGAAAAGTAAAGAAAAGTAAAGTAAAGGAAAGAAAAGAAAAGAAAAGAAAAGAAAAGGAAAGTAAAGAAAAGAAAGGAAAAGGAAAGGAAAGGAAAGAAAAGAAAAGGAAAGTAAAGTAAAGAAAATTAAAGAAAAGTAAAGTAAAGGAAAGGAAAGAAAAGAAAAGAAAAGGAAAGTAAAGTAAAGTAAAGAAAAGGAAAGAAAAGAAAGTAAAGTAAAGTAAAGAAAAGGAAAGAAAAGTAAAGTAAAGTAAAGAAAAGAAAAGAAAAGGAAAGGAAAGGAAAGTAAAGGAAAGAAAAGGAAAGTAAAGTAAAGGAAAGAAAAGAAAAGTAAAGTAAAGTAAAGAAAAGGAAAGAAAAGTAAAGTAAAGTAAAGGAAAGAAAAGAAAAGGAAAGTAAAGTAAAGTAAAGTAAAGAAAAGGAAAGAAAAGAAAGTAAAGTAAAGTAAAGAAAAGGAAAGAAAAGTAAAGTAAAGTAAAGTAAAGTAAAGAAAAGGAAAGAAAAGAAAAGTAAAGTAAAGTAAAGGAAAGAAAAGAAAAGTAAAGTAAAGAAAAGAAAAATGAAGTAAAGTAAAGAAAAGGAAAGAAAAGTAAAGAAAAGCAAAGTAAAGGAAAGAAAAGAAAAAAAAGGACAGTAAAGAAAAGGAAAGTAAAGGAAAGAAAAGGAAAGAAAAATAAAGAAAAGTAAAGTAAAGGAAAGAAAAGAAAAGGAAAGTAAAGGAAAGAAAAGAAAAGGAAAGTAAAGTAAAGAAAAGGAAAGTAAAGTAAATAAAAGGAAAGAAAAGGAAAGAAAAGTAAAGTAAAGAAAAGAAAAGAAAAGAAAAGAAAAGGAAAGTAAAGGAAAGAAAAGAAAAGAAAAGGAAAGGAAAGGAAAGAAAAGGAAAGAAAAGAAAAGAAAAGAATTGAAAAGAAAAGGAAAGGAAAGAAAAGAAAAGAAAAGAAAAGAAAAGTAAAGTAAAGTAAAGAAAAAAAAAGAAAAGGAAAGAAAAGAAAAGAAAAGGAAAGGAAAGGAAAGAAAAGAAAAGAAAAGATAAGGAAAGGAAAGGAAAGGAAAGAAAAGGAAAGGAAAGGAAAGAAAAGAAAAGAAAAGGAAAGTAAAGTAAAGAAAAGAAAAGAAAAGGAAAGGAAAGAAAAGAAAAGAAAAGGAAAGGAAAGGAAAGGAAAGAAAAGTAAAGTAAAGTAAAGAAAAGGAAAGGAAAGGAAAGAAAAGGAAAGTCAAGGAAAGAAAAGGAAAGTAAAGTAAAGTAAAGGAAAGAAAAGAAAAGTAAAGTAAAGAAAAGGAAAGAAAAGTAAAGTAAAGTAAAGGAAAGAAAAGAAAAGGAAAGTAAAGTAAAGTAAAGTAAAGAAAAGGAAAGAAAATAAAGTAAAGTAAAGTAAAGAAAAGGAAAGAAAAGTAAAGTAAAGTAAAGAAAAGGAAAGAAAAGGAAAGTAAAGTAAAGGAAAGAAAAGAAAAGAAAAGTAAAGTAAAGAAAAGAAAAATAAAGTAAAGTAAAGAAAAGGAAAGAAAAGTAAAGAAAAGTAAAGTAAAGGAAAGAAAAGAAAAAAAGGAAAGTAAAGGAAAGAAAAGGAAAGAAAAGTAAAGAAAAGTAAAGTAAAGGAAAGAAAAGAAAAGGAAAGGTAAGGAAAGAAAAGAAAAGGAAAGTAAAGTAAAGAAAAGGAAAGTAAAGTAAAGAAAAGGAAAGAAAAGGAAAGAAAAGTAAAGTAAAGGAAAGAAAAGAAAAGAAAAGGAAAGTAAAGAAAAGAAAAGAAAAGGAAAGTAAAGGAAAGAAAAGAAAAGGAAAGAAAAGGAAAGTAAAGGAAAGAAAAGTAAAGTAAAGTAAAGGAAAGAAAAGAAAAGGAAAGTAAAGGAAAGAAAAGAAAAGAAAAGGAAAGTAAAGAAAAGTAAAGTAAAGAAAAGGAAAGTAAAGAAAAGAAAAGAAAAGGAAAGGAAAGGAAAGAAAAGGAAAGTAAAGGAAAGTAAAGTAAAGTAAAGAACAGGAAAGAAAAGTAAAGAAAAGTAAAGTAAAGTATAGTAAAGAAAAGGAAAGTAAAGTAAAGAAAAGGAAAGAAAAGGAAAGGAAAGGAAAGAAAAGGAAAGAAAAGTAAAGAAAAGTAAAGTAAAGGAAAGAAAAGAAAAGAAAAGAAAAGGAAAGTAAAGAAAAGAAAGGAAAAGGAAAGTAAAGGAAAGAAAAGAAAAGAAAAGGAAAGTAAAGTAAAGAAAATTAAAGAAAAGTAAAGTAAAGGAAAGGAAAGAAAAGAAAAGAAAAGGAAAGTAAAGTAAAGTAAAGTAAAGAAAAGGAAAGAAAAGAAAGTAAAGTAAAGTAAAGAAAAGGAAAGAAAAGTAAAGTAAAGTAAAGAAAAGAAAAGAAAAGAAAAGGAAAGAAAAGGAAAGTAAAGGAAAGAAAAGTAAAGTAAAGTAAAGGAAAGAAAAGAAAAGGAAAGTAAAGGAAAGAAAAGGAAAGAAAAGGAACGTAAAGTAAAAAAAAGGAAAGAAAAGTAAAGTAAAGGAAAGAAAAGAAAAGAAAAGGAAAGTAAAGAAAAGTAAAGTAAAGAAAAGGAAAGTAAAGAAAAGAAAAGGAAAGGAAAGGAAAGGAAAGAAAAGGAAAGTAAAGGAAAGTAAAGTAAAGTAAAGAACAGGAAAGAAAAGTAAAGAAAAGTAAAGTAAAGTATAGTAAAGAAAAGGAAAGTAAAGAAAAGGAAAGAAAAGGAAAGGAAAGTAAAGAAAAGGAAAGAAAAGTAAAGAAAAGTAAAGTAAAGGAAAGAAAAGAAAAGAAAAGAAAAGAAAAGGAAAGTAAAGAAAAGAAAGGAAAAGGAAAGGAAAGGAAAGAAAAGAAAAGGAAAGTAAAGTAAAGAAAATTAAAGAAAAGTAAAGTAAAGGAAAGGAAAGAAAAGAAAAGAAAAGGAAAGTAAAGTAAAGTAAAGAAAAGGAAAGAAAAGAAAGTAAAGTAAAGTAAAGAAAAGGAAAGAAAAGTAAAGTAAAGTAAAGAAAAGAAAAGAAAAGGAAAGGAAAGGAAAGTAAAGGAAAGAAAAGGAAAGTAAAGTAAAGGAAAGAAAAGAAAAGTAAAGTAAAGTAAAGAAAAGGAAAGAAAAGTAAAGTAAAGTAAAGGAAAGAAAAGAAAAGGAAAGTAAAGTAAAGTAAAGTAAAGAAAAGGAAAGAAAAGAAAGTAAAGTAAAGTAAAGAAAAGGAAAGAAAAGTAAAGTAAAGTAAAGTAAAGTAAAGAAAAGGAAAGAAAAGAAAAGTAAAGTAAAGTAAAGGAAAGAAAAGAAAAGTAAAGTAAAGAAAAGAAAAATGAAGTAAAGTAAAGAAAAGGAAAGAAAAGTAAAGAAAAGCAAAGTAAAGGAAAGAAAAGAAAAAAAAGGACAGTAAAGAAAAGGAAAGTAAAGGAAAGAAAAGGAAAGAAAAATAAAGAAAAGTAAAGTAAAGGAAAGAAAAGAAAAGGAAAGTAAAGGAAAGAAAAGAAAAGGAAAGTAAAGTAAAGAAAAGGAAAGTAAAGTAAATAAAAGGAAAGAAAAGGAAAGAAAAGTAAAGTAAAGAAAAGAAAAGAAAAGAAAAGAAAAGGAAAGTAAAGGAAAGAAAAGAAAAGAAAAGGAAAGGAAAGGAAAGAAAAGGAAAGAAAAGAAAAGAAAAGAATTGAAAAGAAAAGGAAAGGAAAGAAAAGAAAAGAAAAGAAAAGAAAAGTAAAGTAAAGTAAAGAAAAGAAAAGGAAAGGAAAGGAAAGAAAAGAAAAGAAAAGAAAAGAAAAGGAAAGGAAAGGAAAGGAAAGGAAAGAAAAGTAAAGTAAAGCAAAGAAAAGGAAAGGAAAGGAAAGAAAAGGAAAGTCAAGGAAAGAAAAGGAAAGTAAAGTAAAGTAAAGGAAAGAAAAGAAAAGTTAAGTAAAGTAAAGAAAAGGAAAGAAAAGTAAAGGAAAGTAAAGTAAAGTAAAGTAAAGTAAAGAAAAGAAAAGGAAAGTAAAGTAAAGTAAAGTAAAGAAAAGGAAAGAAAAGAAAGTAAAGTAAAGTAAAGTAAAGTAAAGAAAAGGAAAGAAAAGTAAAGTAAAGAAAAGGAAAGGAAAGAAAAGAACAGAAAAGAACAGAAAAGTAAAGTAAAGTAAAGGAAAGGAAAGGAAAGTAAAAAAAGCAAAGCAAAGTAAAGTAAAGAAAAGAAAAGAAAAGAAAAGGAAAGGAAAGGAAAGTAGAGAAAAGGAAAGAAAAGGAAAGGAAAGAAAAGAAAAGAAAAGGAAAGGAAAGGAAAGTAGAGAAAAGGAAAGAAAAGAAATAAAAGTAAAGTAAAGTAAAGAAAAGAAAAGGAAAGTAAAGTAAAGTTAAGTAAAGTAAAGAAAAGGAAAGGAAAGGAAAGGAAAGTAGAGAAAAGAAAAGAAAAGGAAAGGAAAGGAAAGAATAGAAAAGAAAAGGAAAGGAAAGTAAAAAAAACGGAAAGGAAAGAAAAGAACAGGAAAGTAAAGAAAAGGAAAGTAATGTAAAGGAAAGTAAAGAAAAGAAAAGAAAAGAAAAGAAAAGGAAAGGAAAGGAAAGAAAAGGAAAGGAAAGAAAAGAAAATAATTGAAAAGAAAAGGAAAGGAAAGGAAAGAAAAGAAAAGAAAAGTAAAGTAAAGTAAAGAAAAAAAAAGAAAAGGAAAGAAAAGAAAAGAAAAGGAAAGGAAAGGAAAGAAAAGAAAAGAAAAGATAAGGAAAGGAAAGGAAAGGAAAGAAAAGGAAAGGAAAGGAAAGAAAAGAAAAGAAAAGAAAAGTAAAGTAAAGAAAAGAAAAGAAAAGGAAAGGAAAGAAAAGAAAAGAAAAGTAAAGTAAAGGAAAGAAAAGAAAAGAAAAGAAAAGGAAAGTAAAGAAAAGAAAGGAAAAGGAAAGTAAAGGAAAGAAAAGAAAAGGAAAGTAAAGTAAAGAAAATTAAAGAAATGTAAAGGAAAGGAAAGAAAAGAAAAGAAAAGGAAAGTAAAGTAAAGTAAAGTAAAGAAAAGGAAAGAAAAGAAAGTAAAGTAAAGTAAAGAAAAGGAAAGAAAAGTAAAGTAAAGTAAAGAAAAGAAAAGGAAAGAAAAGAAAGTAAAGTAAAGTAAAGAAAAGGAAAGAAAAGTAAAGTAAAGTAAAGAAAAGAAAAGAAAAGGAAAGGAAAGGAAAGGAAAGTAAAGGAAAGAAAAGGAAAGAAAAGGAAAGTAAAGGAAAGAAAAGTAAAGTAAAGTAAAGGAAAGAAAAGAAAAGGAAAGTAAAGGAAAGAAAAGGAAAGAAAAGGAACGTAAAGTAAAAAAAAGGAAAGAAAAGGAAAGAAAAGTAAAGAAAAGTAAAGTAAAGGAAAGAAAAGAAAAAAAGGAAAGTAAAGAAAAGGAAAGTAAAGGAAAGAAAAGGAAAGAAAAGTAAAGAAAAGTAAAGTAAAGGAAAGAAAAGAAAAGGAAAGTAAAGGAAAGAAAAGAAAAGGAAAGTAAAGTAAAGAAAAGGAAAGTAAAGTAAAGAAAAGGAAAGAAAAGGAAAGAAAAGTAAAGTAAAGAAAAGAAAAGAAAAGAAAAGAAAAGGAAAGTAAAGGAAAGAAAAGAAAAGAAAAGGAAAGGAAAGGAAAGGAAAGGAAAGAAAAGGAAAGAAAAGAAAAGAAAATAATTGAAAAGAAAAGGAAAGAAAAGAAAAGAAAAGAAAAGAAAAGTAAAGTAAAGTAAAGAAAAGAAAAGGAAAGGAAAGGAAAGGAAAGAAAAGAAAAGAAAAGAAAAGAAAAGGAAAGGAAAGGAAAGGAAAGGAAAGGAAAGTCAAGGAAAGAAAAGGAAAGTAAAGTAAAGTAAAGGAAAGAAAAGAAAAGTTAAGTAAAGTAAAGAAAAGGAAAGAAAAGTAAAGTAAAGTAAAGGAAAGAAAAGAAAAGGAAAGTAAAGTCAAGTAAAGTAAAGAAAAGGAAAGAAAAGAAAGTAAAGTAAAGTAAAGTAAAGAAAAGGAAAGAAAAGTAAAGTAAAGAAAAGGAAAGGAAAGAAAAGAACAGAAAAGAACAGAAAAGTAAAGTAAAGTAAAGGAAAGGAAAGGAAAGTAAAAAAAGCAAAGCAAAGTAAAGTAAAGAAAAGAAAAGAAAAGAAAAGGAAAGGAAAGGAAAGTAGAGAAAAGGAAAGAAAAGGAAAGGAAAGAAAAGAAAAGAAAAGGAAAGGAAAGGAAAGTAGAGAAAAGGAAAGAAAAGAAATAAAAGTAAAGTAAAGTAAAGAAAAGAAAAGGAAAGTAAAGTAAAGTTAAGTAAAGTAAAGAAAAGGAAAGGAAAGGAAAGGAAAGTAGAGAAAAGAAAAGAAAAGGAAAGGAAAGGAAAGAAAAAAAAGAAAAGAAAAGAAAAGGAAAGGAAAGGAAAGAAAAGGAAAGGAAAGAAAAGAAAATAATTGAAAAGAAAAGGAAAGGAAAGGAAAGAAAAGAAAAGAAAAGTAAAGTAAAGTAAAGAAAAAAAAAGAAAAGGAAAGAAAAGAAAAGAAAAGGAAAGGAAAGGAAAGAAAAGAAAAGAAAAGATAAGGAAAGGAAAGGAAAGGAAAGAAAAGGAAAGGAAAGAAAAGAAAAGAAAAGGAAAGTAAAGTAAAGAAAAGAAAAGAAAAGGAAAGGAAAGAAAAGAAAAGAAAAGAAAAGGAAAGGAAAGGAAAGGAAAGAAAAGTAAAGTAAAGTAAAGAAAAGGAAAGGAAAGGAAAGAAAAGGAAAGTCAAGGAAAGAAAAGGAAAGTAAAGTAAAGTAAAGGAAAGAAAAGAAAAGTAAAGTAAAGAAAAGGAAAGAAAAGTAAAGTAAAGTAAAGGAAAGAAAAGAAAAGGAAAGTAAAGTAAAGTAAAGTAAAGAAAAGGAAAGAAAAGAAAGTAAAGTAAAGTAAAGAAAAGGAAAGAAAAGTAAAGTAAAGTAAAGAAAAGGAAAGAAAAGGAAAGTAAAGTAAAGGAAAGAAAAGAAAAGAAAAGTAAAGTAAAGAAAAGAAAAATAAAGTAAAGTAAAGAAAAGGAAAGAAAAGTAAAGAAAAGTAAAGTAAAGGAAAGAAAAGAAAAAAAGGAAAGTAAAGGAAAGAAAAGGAAAGAAAAGTAAAGAAAAGTAAAGTAAAGGAAAGAAAAGAAAAGGAAAGGAAAGGAAAGAAAAGAAAAGGAAAGTAAAGTAAAGAAAAGGAAAGTAAAGTAAAGAAAAGGAAAGAAAAGGAAAGAAAAGTAAAGTAAAGGAAAGAAAAGAAAAGAAAAGGAAAGTAAAGAAAAGAAAAGAAAAGGAAAGTAAAGGAAAGAAAAGAAAAGGAAAGAAAAGGAAAGTAAAGGAAAGAAAAGTAAAGTAAAGTAAAGGAAAGAAAAGAAAAGGAAAGTAAAGGAAAGAAAAGGAAAGAAAAGGAAAGTATTGTAAAAAAAAGGAAAGAAAAGGAAAGAAAAGTAAAGTAAAGGAAAGAAAAGAAAAGAAAAGGAAAGTAAAGAAAAGTAAAGTAAAGAAAAGGAAAGTAAAGAAAAGAAAAGAAAAGGAAAGGAAAGGAAAGAAAAGGAAAGTAAAGGAAAGTAAAGTAAAGTAAAGAACAGGAAAGAAAAGTAAAGAAAAGTAAAGTAAAGTATAGTAAAGAAAAGGAAAGTAAAGTAAAGAAAAGGAAAGAAAAGGAAAGGAAAGGAAAGAAAAGGAAAGAAAAGTAAAGAAAAGTAAAGTAAAGGAAAGAAAAGAAAAGAAAAGAAAAGGAAAGTAAAGAAAAGAAAGGAAAAGGAAAGTAAAGGAAAGAAAAGAAAAGAAAAGGAAAGTAAAGTAAAGAAAATTAAAGAAAAGTAAAGTAAAGGAAAGGAAAGAAAAGAAAAGAAAAGGAAAGTAAAGTAAAGTAAAGTAAAGAAAAGGAAAGAAAAGAAAGTAAAGTAAAGTAAAGAAAAGGAAAGAAAAGTAAAGTAAAGTAAAGAAAAGAAAAGAAAAGAAAAGGAAAGAAAAGGAAAGTAAAGGAAAGAAAAGTAAAGTAAAGTAAAGGAAAGAAAAGAAAAGGAAAGTAAAGGAAAGAAAAGGAAAGAAAAGGAACGTAAAGTAAAAAAAAGGAAAGAAAAGTAAAGTAAAGGAAAGAAAAGAAAAGAAAAGGAAAGTAAAGAAAAGTAAAGTAAAGAAAAGGAAAGTAAAGTAAAGAAAAGGAAAGGAAAGGAAAGGAAAGTAGAGAAAAGAAAAGAAAAGGAAAGGAAAGGAAAGAAAAAAAAGAAAAGGAAAGGAAAGTAAAAAAAACGGAAAGGAAAGAAAAGAACAGGAAAGTAAAGAAAAGGAAAGTAATGTAAAGGAAAGTAAAGAAAAGAAAAGAAAAGAAAAGGAAAGGAAAGGAAAGAAAAGGAAAGGAAAGAAAAGAAAATAATTGAAAAGAAAAGGAAAGGAAAGGAAAGAAAAGAAAAGAAAAGTAAAGTAAAGTAAAGAAAAAAAAAGAAAAGGAAAGAAAAGAAAAGAAAAGGAAAGGAAAGGAAAGAAAAGAAAAGAAAAGATAAGGAAAGGAAAGGAAAGGAAAGAAAAGGAAAGGAAAGGAAAGAAAAGAAAAGAAAAGGAAAGTAAAGAAAAGAAAAGAAAAGGAAAGGAAAGAAAAGAAAAGAAAAGAAAAGGAAAGGAAAGGAAAGGAAAGAAAAGTAAAGTAAAGTAAAGAAAAGGAAAGGAAAGGAAAGAAAAGGAAAGTCAAGGAAAGAAAAGGAAAGTAAAGTAAAGTAAAGGAAAGAAAAGAAAAGTAAAGTAAAGAAAAGGAAAGAAAAGTAAAGTAAAGTAAAGGAAAGAAAAGAAAAGGAAAGTAAAGTAAAGTAAAGTAAAGAAAAGGAAAGAAAAGAAAGTAAAGTAAAGTAAAGAAAAGGAAAGAAAAGTAAAGTAAAGTAAAGAAAAGGAAAGAAAAGGAAAGTAAAGTAAAGGAAAGAAAAGAAAAGAAAAGTAAAGTAAAGAAAAGAAAAATAAAGTAAAGTAAAGAAAAGGAAAGAAAAGTAAAGAAAAGTAAAGTAAAGGAAAGAAAAGAAAAAAAGGAAAGTAAAGGAAAGAAAAGGAAAGAAAAGTAAAGAAAAGTAAAGTAAAGGAAAGAAAAGAAAAGGAAAGGTAAGGAAAGAAAAGAAAAGGAAAGTAAAGTAAAGAAAAGGAAAGTAAAGTAAAGAAAAGGAAAGAAAAGGAAAGAAAAGTAAAGTAAAGGAAAGAAAAGAAAAGAAAAGGAAAGTAAAGAAAAGAAAAGAAAAGGAAAGTAAAGGAAAGAAAAGAAAAGGAAAGAAAAGGAAAGTAAAGGAAAGAAAAGTAAAGTAAAGTAAAGGAAAGAAAAGAAAAGGAAAGTAAAGGAAAGAAAAGGAAAGAAAAGGAAAGTATTGTAAAAAAAAGGAAAGAAAAGGAAAGAAAAGTAAAGTAAAGGAAAGAAAAGAAAAGAAAAGGAAAGTAAAGAAAAGTAAAGTAAAGAAAAGGAAAGTAAAGAAAAGAAAAGAAAAGGAAAGGAAAGGAAAGAAAAGGAAAGTAAAGGAAAGTAAAGTAAAGTAAAGAACAGGAAAGAAAAGTAAAGAAAAGTAAAGTAAAGTATAGTAAAGAAAAGGAAAGTAAAGTAAAGAAAAGGAAAGAAAAGGAAAGGAAAGGAAAGAAAAGGAAAGAAAAGTAAAGAAAAGTAAAGTAAAGGAAAGAAAAGAAAAGAAAAGAAAAGGAAAGTAAAGAAAAGAAAGGAAAAGGAAAGTAAAGGAAAGAAAAGAAAAGAAAAGGAAAGTAAAGTAAAGAAAATTAAAGAAAAGTAAAGTAAAGGAAAGGAAAGAAAAGAAAAGAAAAGGAAAGTAAAGTAAAGTAAAGTAAAGAAAAGGAAAGAAAAGAAAGTAAAGTAAAGTAAAGAAAAGGAAAGAAAAGTAAAGTAAAGTAAAGAAAAGAAAAGAAAAGAAAAGGAAAGAAAAGGAAAGTAAAGGAAAGAAAAGTAAAGTAAAGTAAAGGAAAGAAAAGAAAAGGAAAGTAAAGGAAAGAAAAGGAAAGAAAAGGAACGTAAAGTAAAAAAAAGGAAAGAAAAGTAAAGTAAAGGAAAGAAAAGAAAAGAAAAGGAAAGTAAAGAAAAGTAAAGTAAAGAAAAGGAAAGTAAAGAAAAGAAAAGGAAAGGAAAGGAAAGGAAAGAAAAGGAAAGTAAAGGAAAGTAAAGTAAAGTAAAGAACAGGAAAGAAAAGTAAAGAAAAGTAAAGTAAAGTATAGTAAAGAAAAGGAAAGTAAAGAAAAGGAAAGAAAAGGAAAGGAAAGTAAAGAAAAGGAAAGAAAAGTAAAGAAAAGTAAAGTAAAGGAAAGAAAAGAAAAGAAAAGAAAAGAAAAGGAAAGTAAAGAAAAGAAAGGAAAAGGAAAGGAAAGGAAAGAAAAGAAAAGGAAAGTAAAGTAAAGAAAATTAAAGAAAAGTAAAGTAAAGGAAAGGAAAGAAAAGAAAAGAAAAGGAAAGTAAAGTAAAGTAAAGTAAAGAAAAGGAAAGAAAAGAAAGTAAAGTAAAGTAAAGAAAAGGAAAGAAAAGTAAAGTAAAGTAAAGAAAAGAAAAGAAAAGGAAAGGAAAGGAAAGTAAAGGAAAGAAAAGGAAAGTAAAGTAAAGGAAAGAAAAGAAAAGTAAAGTAAAGTAAAGAAAAGGAAAGAAAAGTAAAGTAAAGTAAAGGAAAGAAAAGAAAAGGAAAGTAAAGTAAAGTAAAGTAAAGAAAAGGAAAGAAAAGAAAGTAAAGTAAAGTAAAGAAAAGGAAAGAAAAGTAAAGTAAAGTAAAGTAAAGTAAAGAAAAGGAAAGAAAAGAAAAGTAAAGTAAAGTAAAGGAAAGAAAAGAAAAGTAAAGTAAAGAAAAGAAAAATGAAGTAAAGTAAAGAAAAGGAAAGAAAAGTAAAGAAAAGCAAAGTAAAGGAAAGAAAAGAAAAAAAAGGACAGTAAAGAAAAGGAAAGTAAAGGAAAGAAAAGGAAAGAAAAGTAAAGAAAAGTAAAGTAAAGGAAAGAAAAGAAAAGGAAAGTAAAGGAAAGAAAAGAAAAGGAAAGTAAAGTAAAGAAAAGGAAAGTAAAGTAAATAAAAGGAAAGAAAAGGAAAGAAAAGTAAAGTAAAGAAAAGAAAAGAAAAGAAAAGAAAAGGAAAGTAAAGGAAAGAAAAGAAAAGAAAAGGAAAGGAAAGGAAAGAAAAGGAAAGAAAAGAAAAGAAAATAATTGAAAAGAAAAGGAAAGGAAAGAAAAGAAAAGAAAAGAAAAGAAAAGTAAAGTAAAGTAAAGAAAAGAAAAGGAAAGGAAAGGAAAGAAAAGAAAAGAAAAGAAAAGAAAAGGAAAGGAAAGGAAAGGAAAGGAAAGAAAAGTAAAGTAAAGCAAAGAAAAGGAAAGGAAAGGAAAGAAAAGGAAAGTCAAGGAAAGAAAAGGAAAGTAAAGTAAAGTAAAGGAAAGAAAAGAAAAGTTAAGTAAAGTAAAGAAAAGGAAAGAAAAGTAAAGGAAAGTAAAGTAAACTAAAGTAAAGTAAAGAAAAGAAAAGGAAAGTAAAGTAAAGTAAAGTAAAGAAAAGGAAAGAAAAGAAAGTAAAGTAAAGTAAAGTAAAGTAAAGAAAAGGAAAGAAAAGTAAAGTAAAGAAAAGGAAAGGAAAGAAAAGAACAGAAAAGAACAGAAAAGTAAAGTAAAGTAAAGGAAAGGAAAGGAAAGTAAAAAAAGCAAAGCAAAGTAAAGTAAAGAAAAGAAAAGAAAAGAAAAGGAAAGGAAAGGAAAGTAGAGAAAAGGAAAGAAAAGGAAAGGAAAGAAAAGAAAAGAAAAGGAAAGGAAAGGAAAGTAGAGAAAAGGAAAGAAAAGAAATAAAAGTAAAGTAAAGTAAAGAAAAGAAAAGGAAAGTAAAGTAAAGTTAAGTAAAGTAAAGAAAAGGAAAGGAAAGGAAAGGAAAGTAGAGAAAAGAAAAGAAAAGGAAAGGAAAGGAAAGAATAGAAAAGAAAAGGAAAGGAAAGTAAAAAAAACGGAAAGGAAAGAAAAGAACAGGAAAGTAAAGAAAAGGAAAGTAATGTAAAGGAAAGTAAAGAAAAGAAAAGAAAAGAAAAGAAAAGGAAAGGAAAGGAAAGAAAAGGAAAGGAAAGAAAAGAAAATAATTGAAAAGAAAAGGAAAGGAAAGGAAAGAAAAGAAAAGAAAAGTAAAGTAAAGTAAAGAAAAAAAAAGAAAAGGAAAGAAAAGAAAAGAAAAGGAAAGGAAAGGAAAGAAAAGAAAAGAAAAGATAAGGAAAGGAAAGGAAAGGAAAGAAAAGGAAAGGAAAGAAAAGAAAAGAAAAGAAAAGTAAAGTAAAGAAAAGAAAAGAAAAGGAAAGGAAAGAAAAGAAAAGAAAAGGAAAGGAAAGGAAAGGAAAGGAAAGAAAAGTAAAGTAAAGTAAAGAAAAGGAAAGGAAAGGAAAGAAAAGGAAAGTCAAGGAAAGAAAAGGAAAGTAAAGTAAAGTAAAGGAAAGAAAAGAAAAGTAAAGTAAAGAAAAGGAAAGAAAAGTAAAGTAAAGTAAAGGAAAGAAAAGGAAAGTAAAGTAAAGTAAAGTAAAGAAAAGGAAAGAAAAGAAAGTAAAGTAAAGTAAAGAAAAGGAAAGAAAAGTAAAGTAAAGTAAAGAAAAGGAAAGAAAAGGAAAGTAAAGTAAAGGAAAGAAAAGAAAAGAAAAGTAAAGTAAAGAAAAGAAAAATAAAGTAAAGTAAAGAAAAGGAAAGAAAAGTAAAGAAAAGTAAAGTAAAGGAAAGAAAAGAAAAAAAAGGAAAGTAAAGGAAAGAAAAGGAAAGTAAAGTAAAGGAAAGAAAAGAAAAGAAAAGGAAAGTAAAGGAAAGAAAAGAAAAGGAAAGTAAAGAAAAGGAAAGAAAAGGAAAGAAAAGTAAAGTAAAGGAAAGAAAAGAAAAGAAAAGGAAAGTAAAGAAAAGAAGAGAAAAGGAAAGTAAAGGAAAGAAAAGAAAAGGAAAGAAAAGGAAAGTAAAGGAAAGAAAAGTAAAGTAAAGTAAAGGAAAGAAAAGAAAAGGAAAGTAAAGGAAAGAAAAGGAAAGAAAAGGAAAGTAAAGTAAAAAAAAGGAAAGAAAAGGAAAGAAAAGTAAAGTAAAGGAAAGAAAAGAAAAGAAAAGGAAAGTAAAGAAAAGTAAAGTAAAGAAAAGGAAAGTAAAGAAAAGAAAAGAAAAGGAAAGGAAAGGAAAGAAAAGCAAAGTAAAGGAAAGTAAAGTAAAGTAAAGAACAGGAAAGAAAAGTAAAGAAAAGTAAAGTAAAGTATAGTAAAGAAAAGGAAAGTAAAGTAAAGAAAAGGAAAGAAAAGGAAAGGAAAGGAAAGAAAAGGAAAGAAAAGTAAAGAAAAGTAAAGTAAAGGAAAGAAAAGAAAAGAAAAGAAAAGGAAAGTAAAGAAAAGAAAGGAAAAGGAAAGTAAAGGAAAGAAAAGAAAAGGAAAGTAAAGTAAAGAAAATTAAAGAAAAGTAAAGTAAAGGAAAGGAAAGAAAAGAAAAGAAAAGGAAAGTAAAGTAAAGTAAAGTAAAGAAAAGGAAAGAAAAGAAAGTAAAGTAAAGTAAAGAAAAGGAAAGAAAAGTAAAGTAAAGTAAAGAAAAGAAAAGAAAAGAAAAGGAAAGAAAAGGAAAGTAAAGGAAAGAAAAGTAAAGTAAAGTAAAGGAAAGAAAAGAAAAGGAAAGTAAAGGAAAGAAAAGGAAAGAAAAGGAACGTAAAGTAAAAAAAAGGAAAGAAAAGTAAAGTAAAGGAAAGAAAAGAAAAGGAAAGTAAAGAAAAGTAAAGTAAAGAAAAGGAAAGTAAAGAAAAGAAAAGGAAAGGAAAGGGAAGGAAAGAAAAGGAAAGTAAAGGAAAGTAAAGTAAAGTAAAGAACAGGAAAGAAAAGTAAAGAAAAGTAAAGTAAAGTATAGTAAAGAAAAGGAAAGTAAAGTAAAGAAAAGGAAAGAAAAGGAAAGGAAAGTAAAGAAAAGGAAAGAAAAGTAAAGAAAAGTAAAGTAAAGGAAAGAAAAGAAAAGAAAAGAAAAGAAAAGGAAAGTAAAGAAAAGAAAGGAAAAGGAAAGGAAAGGAAAGAAAAGAAAAGGAAAGTAAAGTAAAGAAAATTAAAGAAAAGTAAAGTAAAGGAAAGGAAAGAAAAGAAAATAAAAGGAAAGTAAAGTAAAGTAAAGTAAAGAAAAGGAAAGAAAAGAAAGTAAAGTAAAGTAAAGAAAAGGAAAGAAAAGTAAAGTAAAGTAAAGAAAAGAAAAGAAAAGGAAAGGAAAGGAAAGTAAAGGAAAGAAAAGGAAAGTAAAGTAAAGTAAAGGAAAGAAAAGAAAAGTAAAGTAAAGTAAAGAAAAGGAAAGAAAAGTAAAGTAAAGTAAAGGAAAGAAAAGAAAAGGAAAGTAAAGTAAAGTAAAGAAAAGGAAAGAAAAGAAAGTAAAGTAAAGTAAAGGAAAGAAAAGTAAAGTAAAGTAAAGTAAAGTAAAGAAAAGGAAAGAAAAGAAAAGTAAAGTAAAGTAAAGGAAAGAAAAGAAAAGTAAAGTAAAGAAAAGAAAAATGAAGTAAAGTAAAGAAAAGGAAAGAAAAGTAAAGAAAAGCAAAGTAAAGGAAAGAAAAGAAAAAAAAGGACAGTAAAGAAAAGGAAAGTAAAGGAAAGAAAAGGAAAGAAAAGTAAAGAAAAGTAAAGTAAAGGAAAGAAAAGAAAAGGAAAGTAAAGGAAAGAAAAGAAAAGGAAAGTAAAGTAAAGAAAAGGAAAGAAAAGGAAAGAAAAGGAAAGAAAAGGAAAGAAAAGTAAAGTAAAGGAAAGAAAAGAAAAGAAAAGGAAAGTAAAGAAAAGAAAAGAAAAGGAAAGTAAAGGAAAGAAAAGAAACGGAAAGTAAAGGAAAGAAAAGGAAAGAAAAGTAAAGCAAAGTAAAGTAAAGAAAAGAAAAGAAAAGAAAAGGAAAGGAAAGGAAAGTAGAGAAAAGGAAAGAAAAGGAAAGGAAAGAAAAGAAAAGGAAAGGAAAGGAAAGTAGAGAAAAGGAAAGAAAAGAAATAAAAGTAAAGTAAAGTAAAGAAAAGAAAAGGAAAGTAAAGTAAAGTTAAGTAAAGTAAAGAAAAGGAAAGGAAAGGAAAGGAAAGTAGAGAAAAGAAAAGAAAAGGAAAGGAAAGGAAAGAATAGAAAAGAAAAGGAAAGGAAAGTAAAAAAAAACGGAAAGGAAAGAAAAGAACAGGAAAGTAAAGAAAAGGAAAGTAATGTAAAGGAAAGCAAAGAAAAGAAAAGAAAAGAAAAGAAAAGGAAAGGAAAGGAAAGAAAAGGAAAGGAAAGGAAAGAAAAGAAAATAATTGAAAAGAAAAGGAAAGGAAAGGAAAGAAAAGAAAAGAAAAGTAAAGTGAAGTAAAGAAAATAAAAGAAAAGGAAAGAAAAGAAAAGAAAAGAAAAGGAAAGGAAAGAAAAGAAAAGAAAAGATAAGGAAAGGAAAGAAAAGAAAAGGAAAGGAAAGGAAAGAAAAGAAAAGAAAAGAAAAGTAAAGTAAAGTAAAGAAAAGAAAAGAAAAGGAAAGGAAAGAAAAGAAAAGAAAAGGAAAGGAAAGGAAAGGAAAGAAAAGAAAAGAAAAGGAAAGGAAAGGAAAGAAAAGTAAAGTAAAGTAAAGAAAAGAAAAGAAAAGGAAAGGAAAGGAAAGAAAAGGAAAGTAAAGGAAAGAAAAGGAAAGAAAAGTAAAGCAAAGTAAAGTAAAGAAAAGAAAAGAAAAGGAAAGGAAAGGAAAGTAGAGAAAAGGAAAGAAAAGGAAAGGAAAGAAAAGAAAAGGAAAGGAAAGGAAAGTAGAGAAAAGGAAAGAAAAGAAATAAAAGTAAAGTAAAGTAAAGAAAAGAAAAGGAAAGTAAAGTAAAGTTAAGTAAAGTAAAGAAAAGGAAAGGAAAGGAAAGGAAAGTAGAGAAAAGAAAAGAAAAGGAAAGGAAAGGAAAGAATAGAAAAGAAAAGGAAAGGAAAGTAAAAAAAACGGAAAGGAAAGAAAAGAACAGGAAAGTAAAGAAAAGGAAAGTAATGTAAAGGAAAGCAAAGAAAAGAAAAGAAAAGAAAAGAAAAGGAAAGGAAAGGAAAGAAAAGGAAAGGAAAGGAAAGAAAAGAAAATAATTGAAAAGAAAAGGAAAGGAAAGGAAAGAAAAGAAAAGAAAAGTAAAGTGAAGTAAAGAAAATAAAAGAAAAGGAAAGAAAAGAAAAGAAAAGAAAAGGAAAGGAAAGAAAAGAAAAGAAAAGATAAGGAAAGGAAAGGAAAGAAAAGAAAAGAAAAGGAAAGGAAAGGAAAGAAAAGTAAAGTAAAGTAAAGAAAAGAAAAGAAAAGGAAAGGAAAGGAAAGAAAAGGAAAGTAAAGGAAAGAAAAGGAAAGTAAAGTAAAGTAAAGGAAAGAAAAGAAAAGTAAAGTAAAGAAAAGGAAAGAAAAGTAAAGTAAAGGAAAGGAAAGAAAAGAAAAGGAAAGTAAAGTAAAGTAAAGTAAAGAAAAGGAAAGAAAAGAAAGTAAAGTAAAGTAAAGAAAAGGAAAGAAAAGTAAAGTAAAGTAAAGAAAAGGAAAGAAAAGGAAAGTAAAGTAAAGGAAAGAAAAGAAAAGAAAAGTAAAGTAAAGAAAAGAAAAATAAAGTAAAGTAAAGAAAAGGAAAGAAAAGTAAAGAAAAGTAAAGTAAAGGAAAGAAAAGAAAAAAAAGGAATGTAAAGGAAAGAAAAGGAAAGAAAAGTAAAGAAAAGTAAAGTAAAGGAAAGAAAAGAAAAGGAAAGTAAAGGAAAGAAAAGAAAAGGAAAGTAAAGGAAAGAAAAGGAAAGTAAAGTAAAGAAAAGGAAAGAAAAGGAAAGAAAAGTAAAGTAAAGGAACGAAAAGAAAAGAAAAGGAAAGTAAAGAAAAGAAAAGAAAAGGAAAGTAAAGGAAAGAAAAGAAAAGGAAAGAAAAGGAAAGTAAAGGAAAGAAAAGTAAAGTAAAGTAAAGGAAAGAAAAGAAAAGGAAAGTAAAGGAAAGAAAAGGAAAGAAAAGGAAAGTAAAGTAAAAAAAAGGAAAGAAAAGGAAAGAAAAGTAAAGTAAAGGAAAGAAAAGAAAAGAAAAGGAAAGTAAAGAAAAGTAAAGTAAAGAAAAGGAAAGTAAAGAAAAGAAAAGAAAAGGAAAGGAAAGGAAAGAAAAGGAAAGTAAAGGAAAGTAAAGTAAAGTAAAGAACAGGAAAGAAAAGTAAAGAAAAGTAAAGTAAAGTATAGTAAAGAAAAGGAAAGTAAAGTAAAGAAAAGGAAAGAAAAGGAAAGGAAAGGAAAGAAAAGGAAAGAAAAGTAAAGAAAAGTAAAGTAAAGGAAAGAAAAGAAAAGAAAAGAAAAGGAAAGTAAAGAAAAGAAAGGAAAAGGAAAGTAAAGGAAAGAAAAGAAAAGAAAAGGAAAGTAAAGTAAAGAAAATTAAAGAAAAGTAAAGTAAAGGAAAGGAAAGAAAAGAAAAGAAAAGGAAAGTAAAGTAAAGTAAAGTAAAGAAAAGGAAATAAAAGAAAGTAAAGTAAAGTAAAGAAAAGGAAAGAAAAGTAAAGTAAAGTAAAGAAAAGAAAAGAAAAGAAAAGGAAAGAAAAGGAAAGTAAAGGAAAGAAAAGTAAAGTAAAGTAAAGGAAAGAAAAGAAAAGGAAAGTAAAGGAAAGAAAAGGAAAGAAAAGGAACGTAAAGTAAAAAAAAGGAAAGAAAAGTAAAGTAAAGGAAAGAAAAGAAAAGAAAAGGAAAGTAAAGAAAAGTAAAGTAAAGAAAAGGAAAGTAAAGAAAAGAAAAGGAAAGGAAAGGAAAGGAAAGAAAAGGAAAGTAAAGGAAAGTAAAGTAAAGTAAAGAACAGGAAAGAAAAGTAAAGAAAAGTAAAGTAAAGTATAGTAAAGAAAAGGAAAGTAAAGAAAAGGAAAGAAAAGGAAAGGAAAGTAAAGAAAAGGAAAGAAAAGTAAAGAAAAGTAAAGTAAAGGAAAGAAAAGAAAAGAAAAGAAAAGAAAAGGAAAGTAAAGAAAAGAAAGGAAAAGGAAAGGAAAGGAAAGAAAAGAAAAGGAAAGTAAAGTAAAGAAAATTAAAGAAAAGTAAAGTAAAGGAAAGGAAAGAAAAGAAAAGAAAAGGAAAGTAAAGTAAAGTAAAGTAAAGAAAAGGAAAGAAAAGAAAGTAAAGTAAAGTAAAGAAAAGGAAAGAAAAGTAAAGTAAAGTAAAGAAAAGAAAAGAAAAGGAAAGGAAAGGAAAGTAAAGGAAAGAAAAGGAAAGTAAAGTAAAGGAAAGAAAAGAAAAGTAAAGTAAAGTAAAGAAAAGGAAAGAAAAGTAAAGTAAAGTAAAGGAAAGAAAAGAAAAGGAAAGTAAAGTAAAGTAAAGTAAAGAAAAGGAAAGAAAAGAAAGTAAAGTAAAGTAAAGGAAAGAAAAGTAAAGTAAAGTAAAGTAAAGTAAAGAAAAGGAAAGAAAAGAAAAGTAAAGTAAAGTAAAGGAAAGAAAAGAAAAGTAAAGTAAAGAAAAGAAAAATGAAGTAAAGTAAAGAAAAGGAAAGAAAAGTAAAGAAAAGCAAAGTAAAGGAAAGAAAAGAAAAAAAAGGACAGTAAAGAAAAGGAAAGTAAAGGAAAGAAAAGGAAAGAAAAGTAAAGAAAAGTAAAGTAAAGGAAAGAAAAGAAAAGGAAAGTAAAGGAAAGAAAAGAAAAGGAAAGTAAAGTAAAGAAAAGGAAAGTAAAGTAAATAAAAGGAAAGAAAAGGAAAGAAAAGTAAAGTAAAGAAAAGAAAAGAAAAGAAAAGAAAAGGAAAGTAAAGGAAAGAAAAGAAAAGAAAAGGAAAGGAAAGGAAAGAAAAGGAAAGAAAAGAAAAGAAAATAATTGAAAAGAAAAGGAAAGGAAAGAAAAGAAAAGAAAAGAAAAGTAAAGTAAAGTAAAGAAAAGAAAAGGAAAGGAAAGGAAAGAAAAGAAAAGAAAAGAAAAGAAAAGGAAAGGAAAGGAAAGGAAAGGAAAGAAAAGTAAAGTAAAGCAAAGAAAAGGAAAGGAAAGGAAAGAAAAGGAAAGTCAAGGAAAGAAAAGGAAAGTAAAGTAAAGTAAAGGAAAGAAAAGAAAAGTTAAGTAAAGTAAAGAAAAGGAAAGAAAAGTAAAGGAAAGTAAAGTAAAGTAAAGTAAAGTAAAGAAAAGAAAAGGAAAGTAAAGTAAAGTAAAGTAAAGAAAAGGAAAGAAAAGAAAGTAAAGTAAAGTAAAGTAAAGTAAAGAAAAGGAAAGAAAAGTAAAGTAAAGAAAAGGAAAGGAAAGAAAAGAACAGAAAAGAACAGAAAAGTAAAGTAAAGTAAAGGAAAGGAAAGGAAAGTAAAAAAAGCAAAGCAAAGTAAAGTAAAGAAAAGAAAAGAAAAGAAAAGGAAAGGAAAGGAAAGTAGAGAAAAGGAAAGAAAAGGAAAGGAAAGAAAAGAAAAGAAAAGGAAAGGAAAGGAAAGTAGAGAAAAGGAAAGAAAAGAAATAAAAGTAAAGTAAAGTAAAGAAAAGAAAAGGAAAGTAAAGTAAAGTTAAGTAAAGTAAAGAAAAGGAAAGGAAAGGAAAGGAAAGTAGAGAAAAGAAAAGAAAAGGAAAGGAAAGGAAAGAATAGAAAAGAAAAGGAAAGGAAAGTAAAAAAAACGGAAAGGAAAGAAAAGAACAGGAAAGTAAAGAAAAGGAAAGTAATGTAAAGGAAAGTAAAGAAAAGAAAAGAAAAGAAAAGAAAAGGAAAGGAAAGGAAAGAAAAGGAAAGGAAAGAAAAGAAAATAATTGAAAAGAAAAGGAAAGGAAAGAAAAGAAAAGAAAAGTAAAGTAAAGTAAAGAAAAAAAAAGAAAAGGAAAGAAAAGAAAAGAAAAGGAAAGGAAAGGAAAGAAAAGAAAAGAAAAGATAAGGAAAGGAAAGGAAAGGAAAGAAAAGGAAAGGAAAGGAAAGAAAAGAAAAGAAAAGGAAAGTAAAGAAAAGTAAAGTAAAGAAAAGGAAAGTAAAGAAAAGAAAAGAAAAGGAAAGGAAAGGAAAGAAAAGGAAAGTAAAGGAAAGTAAAGTAAAGTAAAGAACAGGAAAGAAAAGTAAAGAAAAGTAAAGTAAAGTATAGTAAAGAAAAGGAAAGTAAAGTAAAGAAAAGGAAAGAAAAGGAAAGGAAAGGAAAGAAAAGGAAAGAAAAGTAAAGAAAAGTAAAGTAAAGGAAAGAAAAGAAAAGAAAAGAAAAGGAAAGTAAAGAAAAGAAAGGAAAAGGAAAGTAAAGGAAAGAAAAGAAAAGAAAAGGAAAGTAAAGTAAAGAAAATTAAAGAAAAGTAAAGTAAAGGAAAGGAAAGAAAAGAAAAGAAAAGGAAAGTAAAGTAAAGTAAAGTAAAGAAAAGGAAATAAAAGAAAGTAAAGTAAAGTAAAGAAAAGGAAAGAAAAGTAAAGTAAAGTAAAGAAAAGAAAAGAAAAGAAAAGGAAAGAAAAGGAAAGTAAAGGAAAGAAAAGTAAAGTAAAGTAAAGGAAAGAAAAGAAAAGGAAAGTAAAGGAAAGAAAAGGAAAGAAAAGGAACGTAAAGTAAAAAAAAGGAAAGAAAAGTAAAGTAAAGGAAAGAAAAGAAAAGAAAAGGAAAGTAAAGAAAAGTAAAGTAAAGAAAAGGAAAGTAAAGAAAAGAAAAGGAAAGGAAAGGAAAGGAAAGAAAAGGAAAGTAAAGGAAAGTAAAGTAAAGTAAAGAACAGGAAAGAAAAGTAAAGAAAAGTAAAGTAAAGTATAGTAAAGAAAAGGAAAGTAAAGAAAAGGAAAGAAAAGGAAAGGAAAGTAAAGAAAAGGAAAGAAAAGTAAAGAAAAGTAAAGTAAAGGAAAGAAAAGAAAAGAAAAGAAAAGAAAAGGAAAGTAAAGAAAAGAAAGGAAAAGGAAAGGAAAGGAAAGAAAAGAAAAGGAAAGTAAAGTAAAGAAAATTAAAGAAAAGTAAAGTAAAGGAAAGGAAAGAAAAGAAAAGAAAAGGAAAGTAAAGTAAAGTAAAGTAAAGAAAAGGAAAGAAAAGAAAGTAAAGTAAAGTAAAGAAAAGGAAAGAAAAGTAAAGTAAAGTAAAGAAAAGAAAAGAAAAGGAAAGGAAAGGAAAGTAAAGGAAAGAAAAGGAAAGTAAAGTAAAGGAAAGAAAAGAAAAGTAAAGTAAAGTAAAGAAAAGGAAAGAAAAGTAAAGTAAAGTAAAGGAAAGAAAAGAAAAGGAAAGTAAAGTAAAGTAAAGTAAAGAAAAGGAAAGAAAAGAAAGTAAAGTAAAGTAAAGGAAAGAAAAGTAAAGTAAAGTAAAGTAAAGTAAAGAAAAGGAAAGAAAAGAAAAGTAAAGTAAAGTAAAGGAAAGAAAAGAAAAGTAAAGTAAAGAAAAGAAAAATGAAGTAAAGTAAAGAAAAGGAAAGAAAAGTAAAGAAAAGCAAAGTAAAGGAAAGAAAAGAAAAAAAAGGACAGTAAAGAAAAGGAAAGTAAAGGAAAGAAAAGGAAAGAAAAGTAAAGAAAAGTAAAGTAAAGGAAAGAAAAGAAAAGGAAAGTAAAGGAAAGAAAAGAAAAGGAAAGTAAAGTAAAGAAAAGGAAAGTAAAGTAAATAAAAGGAAAGAAAAGGAAAGAAAAGTAAAGTAAAGAAAAGAAAAGAAAAGAAAAGAAAAGGAAAGTAAAGGAAAGAAAAGAAAAGAAAAGGAAAGGAAAGGAAAGAAAAGGAAAGAAAAGAAAAGAAAATAATTGAAAAGAAAAGGAAAGGAAAGAAAAGAAAAGAAAAGAAAAGTAAAGTAAAGTAAAGAAAAGAAAAGGAAAGGAAAGGAAAGAAAAGAAAAGAAAAGAAAAGAAAAGGAAAGGAAAGGAAAGGAAAGGAAAGAAAAGTAAAGTAAAGCAAAGAAAAGGAAAGGAAAGGAAAGAAAAGGAAAGTCAAGGAAAGAAAAGGAAAGTAAAGTAAAGTAAAGGAAAGAAAAGAAAAGTTAAGTAAAGTAAAGAAAAGGAAAGAAAAGTAAAGGAAAGTAAAGTAAAGTAAAGTAAAGTAAAGAAAAGAAAAGGAAAGTAAAGTAAAGTAAAGTAAAGAAAAGGAAAGAAAAGAAAGTAAAGTAAAGTAAAGTAAAGTAAAGAAAAGGAAAGAAAAGTAAAGTAAAGAAAAGGAAAGGAAAGAAAAGAACAGAAAAGAACAGAAAAGTAAAGTAAAGTAAAGGAAAGGAAAGGAAAGTAAAAAAAGCAAAGCAAAGTAAAGTAAAGAAAAGAAAAGAAAAGAAAAGGAAAGGAAAGGAAAGTAGAGAAAAGGAAAGAAAAGGAAAGGAAAGAAAAGAAAAGAAAAGGAAAGGAAAGGAAAGTAGAGAAAAGGAAAGAAAAGAAATAAAAGTAAAGTAAAGTAAAGAAAAGAAAAGGAAAGTAAAGTAAAGTTAAGTAAAGTAAAGAAAAGGAAAGGAAAGGAAAGGAAAGTAGAGAAAAGAAAAGAAAAGGAAAGGAAAGGAAAGAATAGAAAAGAAAAGGAAAGGAAAGTAAAAAAAACGGAAAGGAAAGAAAAGAACAGGAAAGTAAAGAAAAGGAAAGTAATGTAAAGGAAAGTAAAGAAAAGAAAAGAAAAGAAAAGAAAAGGAAAGGAAAGGAAAGAAAAGGAAAGGAAAGAAAAGAAAATAATTGAAAAGAAAAGGAAAGGAAAGAAAAGAAAAGAAAAGTAAAGTAAAGTAAAGAAAAAAAAAGAAAAGGAAAGAAAAGAAAAGAAAAGGAAAGGAAAGGAAAGAAAAGAAAAGAAAAGATAAGGAAAGGAAAGGAAAGGAAAGAAAAGGAAAGGAAAGGAAAGAAAAGAAAAGAAAAGTAAAGTAAAGAAAAGAAAAGAAAAGGAAAGGAAAGGAAAGAAAAGAAAAGAAAAGGAAAGGAAAGGAAAGGAAAGGAAAGAAAAGTAAAGTAAAGTAAAGAAAAGGAAAGGAAAGGAAAGAAAAGGAAAGTCAAGGAAAGAAAAGGAAAGTAAAGTAAAGTAAAGGAAAGAAAAGAAAAGTAAAGTAAAGAAAAGGAAAGAAAAGTAAAGTAAAGTAAAGGAAAGAAAAGAAAAGGAAAGTAAAGTAAAGTAAAGTAAAGAAAAGGAAAGAAAAGAAAGTAAAGTAAAGTAAAGAAAAGGAAAGAAAAGTAAAGTAAAGTAAAGAAAAGGAAAGAAAAGGAAAGTAAAGTAAAGGAAAGAAAAGAAAAGAAAAGTAAAGTAAAGAAAAGAAAAATAAAGTAAAGTAAAGAAAAGGAAAGAAAAGTAAAGAAAAGTAAAGTAAAGGAAAGAAAAGAAAAAAAAGGAAAGTAAAGGAAAGAAAAGGAAAGTAAAGTAAAGGAAAGAAAAGAAAAGAAAAGGAAAGTAAAGGAAAGAAAAGAAAAGGAAAGTAAAGAAAAGGAAAGAAAAGGAAAGAAAAGTAAAGTAAAGGAAAGAAAAGAAAAGAAAAGGAAAGTAAAGAAAAGAAGAGAAAAGGAAAGTAAAGGAAAGAAAAGAAAAGGAAAGAAAAGGAAAGTAAAGGAAAGAAAAGTAAAGTAAAGTAAAGGAAAGAAAAGAAAAGGAAAGTAAAGGAAAGAAAAGGAAAGAAAAGGAAAGTAAAGTAAAAAAAAGGAAAGAAAAGGAAAGAAAAGTAAAGTAAAGGAAAGAAAAGAAAAGAAAAGGAAAGTAAAGAAAAGTAAAGTAAAGAAAAGGAAAGTAAAGAAAAGAAAAGAAAAGGAAAGGAAAGGAAAGAAAAGCAAAGTAAAGGAAAGTAAAGTAAAGTAAAGAACAGGAAATAAAAGTAAAGAAAAGTAAAGTAAAGTATAGTAAAGAAAAGGAAAGTAAAGTAAAGAAAAGGAAAGAAAAGGAAAGGAAAGGAAAGAAAAGGAAAGAAAAGTAAAGAAAAGTAAAGTAAAGGAAAGAAAAGAAAAGAAAAGAAAAGGAAAGTAAAGAAAAGAAAGGAAAAGGAAAGTAAAGGAAAGAAAAGAAAAGGAAAGTAAAGTAAAGAAAATTAAAGAAAAGTAAAGTAAAGGAAAGGAAAGAAAAGAAAAGAAAAGGAAAGTAAAGTAAAGTAAAGTAAAGAAAAGGAAAGAAAAGAAAGTAAAGTAAAGTAAAGAAAAGGAAAGAAAAGTAAAGTAAAGTAAAGAAAAGAAAAGAAAAGAAAAGGAAAGAAAAGGAAAGTAAAGGAAAGAAAAGTAAAGTAAAGTAAAGGAAAGAAAAGAAAAGGAAAGTAAAGGAAAGAAAAGGAAAGAAAAGGAACGTAAAGTAAAAAAAAGGAAAGAAAAGTAAAGTAAAGGAAAGAAAAGAAAAGGAAAGTAAAGAAAAGTAAAGTAAAGAAAAGGAAAGTAAAGAAAAGAAAAGGAAAGGAAAGGAAAGGAAAGAAAAGGAAAGTAAAGGAAAGTAAAGTAAAGTAAAGAACAGGAAAGAAAAGTAAAGAAAAGTAAAGTAAAGTATAGTAAAGAAAAGGAAAGTAAAGTAAAGAAAAGGAAAGAAAAGGAAAGGAAAGTAAAGAAAAGGAAAGAAAAGTAAAGAAAAGTAAAGTAAAGGAAAGAAAAGAAAAGAAAAGAAAAGAAAAGGAAAGTAAAGAAAAGAAAGGAAAAGGAAAGGAAAGGAAAGAAAAGAAAAGGAAAGTAAAGTAAAGAAAATTAAAGAAAAGTAAAGTAAAGGAAAGGAAAGAAAAGAAAATAAAAGGAAAGTAAAGTAAAGTAAAGTAAAGAAAAGGAAAGAAAAGAAAGTAAAGTAAAGTAAAGAAAAGGAAAGAAAAGTAAAGTAAAGTAAAGAAAAGAAAAGAAAAGGAAAGGAAAGGAAAGTAAAGGAAAGAAAAGGAAAGTAAAGTAAAGTAAAGGAAAGAAAAGAAAAGTAAAGTAAAGTAAAGGAAAGAAAAGAAAAGGAAAGTAAAGTAAAGTAAAGAAAAGGAAAGAAAAGAAAGTAAAGTAAAGTAAAGGAAAGAAAAGTAAAGTAAAGTAAAGTAAAGTAAAGAAAAGGAAAGAAAAGAAAAGTAAAGTAAAGTAAAGGAAAGAAAAGAAAAGTAAAGTAAAGAAAAGAAAAATGAAGTAAAGTAAAGAAAAGGAAAGAAAAGTAAAGAAAAGCAAAGTAAAGGAAAGAAAAGAAAAAAAAGGACAGTAAAGAAAAGGAAAGTAAAGGAAAGAAAAGGAAAGAAAAGTAAAGAAAAGTAAAGTAAAGGAAAGAAAAGAAAAGGAAAGTAAAGGAAAGAAAAGAAAAGGAAAGTAAAGTAAAGAAAAGGAAAGAAAAGGAAAGAAAAGGAAAGAAAAGGAAAGAAAAGTAAAGTAAAGGAAAGAAAAGAAAAGAAAAGGAAAGTAAAGAAAAGAAAAGAAAAGGAAAGTAAAGGAAAGAAAAGAAACGGAAAGTAAAGGAAAGAAAAGGAAAGAAAAGTAAAGCAAAGTAAAGTAAAGAAAAGAAAAGAAAAGAAAAGGAAAGGAAAGGAAAGTAGAGAAAAGGAAAGAAAAGGAAAGGAAAGAAAAGAAAAGGAAAGGAAAGGAAAGTAGAGAAAAGGAAAGAAAAGAAATAAAAGTAAAGTAAAGTAAAGAAAAGAAAAGGAAAGTAAAGTAAAGTTAAGTAAAGTAAAGAAAAGGAAAGGAAAGGAAAGGAAAGTAGAGAAAAGAAAAGAAAAGGAAAGGAAAGGAAAGAATAGAAAAGAAAAGGAAAGGAAAGTAAAAAAAAACGGAAAGGAAAGAAAAGAACAGGAAAGTAAAGAAAAGGAAAGTAATGTAAAGGAAAGCAAAGAAAAGAAAAGAAAAGAAAAGAAAAGGAAAGGAAAGGAAAGAAAAGGAAAGGAAAGGAAAGAAAAGAAAATAATTGAAAAGAAAAGGAAAGGAAAGGAAAGAAAAGAAAAGAAAAGTAAAGTGAAGTAAAGAAAATAAAAGAAAAGGAAAGAAAAGAAAAGAAAAGAAAAGGAAAGGAAAGAAAAGAAAAGAAAAGATAAGGAAAGGAAAGGAAAGAAAAGAAAAGGAAAGGAAAGGAAAGAAAAGAAAAGAAAAGAAAAGTAAAGTAAAGTAAAGAAAAGAAAAGAAAAGGAAAGGAAAGAAAAGAAAAGAAAAGGAAAGGAAAGGAAAGGAAAGAAAAGAAAAGAAAAGGAAAGGAAAGGAAAGAAAAGTAAAGTAAAGTAAAGAAAAGAAAAGAAAAGGAAAGGAAAGGAAAGAAAAGGAAAGTAAAGGAAAGAAAAGGAAAGAAAAGTAAAGCAAAGTAAAGTAAAGAAAAGAAAAGAAAAGGAAAGGAAAGGAAAGTAGAGAAAAGGAAAGAAAAGGAAAGGAAAGAAAAGAAAAGGAAAGGAAAGGAAAGTAGAGAAAAGGAAAGAAAAGAAATAAAAGTAAAGTAAAGTAAAGAAAAGAAAAGGAAAGTAAAGTAAAGTTAAGTAAAGTAAAGAAAAGGAAAGGAAAGGAAAGGAAAGTAGAGAAAAGAAAAGAAAAGGAAAGGAAAGGAAAGAATAGAAAAGAAAAGGAAAGGAAAGTAAAAAAAAACGGAAAGGAAAGAAAAGAACAGGAAAGTAAAGAAAAGGAAAGTAATGTAAAGGAAAGCAAAGAAAAGAAAAGAAAAGAAAAGAAAAGGAAAGGAAAGGAAAGAAAAGGAAAGGAAAGGAAAGAAAAGAAAATAATTGAAAAGAAAAGGAAAGGAAAGGAAAGAAAAGAAAAGAAAAGTAAAGTGAAGTAAAGAAAATAAAAGAAAAGGAAAGAAAAGAAAAGAAAAGGAAAGGAAAGAAAAGAAAAGAAAAGAAAAGATAAGGAAAGGAAAGGAAAGAAAAGAAAAGGAAAGGAAAGGAAAGAAAAGAAAAGAAAAGAAAAGAAAAGAAAAGTAAAGTAAAGTAAAGAAAAGAAAAGAAAAGGAAAGGAAAGAAAAGAAAAGAAAAGGAAAGGAAAGGAAAGGAAAGAAAAGAAAAGAAAAGGAAAGGAAAGGAAAGAAAAGTAAAGTAAAGTAAAGAAAAGAAAAGAAAAGGAAAGGAAAGGAAAGAAAAGGAAAGTAAAGGAAAGAAAAGGAAAGTAAAGTAAAGTAAAGGAAAGAAAAGAAAAGTAAAGTAAAGAAAAGGAAAGAAAAGTAAAGTAAAGGAAAGGAAAGAAAAGAAAAGGAAAGTAAAGTAAAGTAAAGTAAAGAAAAGGAAAGAAAAGAAAGTAAAGTAAAGTAAAGAAAAGGAAAGAAAAGTAAAGTAAAGTAAAGAAAAGGAAAGAAAAGGAAAGTAAAGTAAAGGAAAGAAAAGAAAAGAAAAGTAAAGTAAAGAAAAGAAAAATAAAGTAAAGTAAAGAAAAGGAAAGAAAAGTAAAGAAAAGTAAAGTAAAGGAAAGAAAAGAAAAAAAAGGAATGTAAAGGAAAGAAAAGGAAAGAAAAGTAAAGAAAAGTAAAGTAAAGGAAAGAAAAGAAAAGGAAAGTAAAGGAAAGAAAAGAAAAGGAAAGTAAAGGAAAGAAAAGGAAAGTAAAGTAAAGAAAAGGAAAGAAAAGGAAAGAAAAGTAAAGTAAAGGAACGAAAAGAAAAGAAAAGGAAAGTAAAGAAAAGAAAAGAAAAGGAAAGTAAAGGAAAGAAAAGAAAAGGAAAGAAAAGGAAAGTAAAGGAAAGAAAAGTAAAGTAAAGTAAAGGAAAGAAAAGAAAAGGAAAGTAAAGGAAAGAAAAGGAAAGAAAAGGAAAGTAAAGTAAAAAAAAGGAAAGAAAAGGAAAGAAAAGTAAAGTAAAGGAAAGAAAAGAAAAGAAAAGGAAAGTAAAGAAAAGTAAAGTAAAGAAAAGGAAAGTAAAGAAAAGAAAAGAAAAGGAAAGGAAAGGAAAGAAAAGGAAAGTAAAGGAAAGTAAAGTAAAGTAAAGAACAGGAAAGAAAAGTAAAGAAAAGTAAAGTAAAGTATAGTAAAGAAAAGGAAAGTAAAGTAAAGAAAAGGAAAGAAAAGGAAAGGAAAGTAAAGAAAAGGAAAGAAAAGTAAAGAAAAGTAAAGTAAAGGAAAGAAAAGAAAAGAAAAGAAAAGAAAAGAAAAGGAAAGTAAAGAAAAGAAAGGAAAAGGAAAGTAAAGGAAAGAAAAGAAAAGGAAAGTAATGTAAAGAAAATTAAAGAAAAGTAAAGTAAAGGAAAGTAAAGAAAAGAAAAGAAAAGGAAAGTAAAGTAAAGTAAAGTAAAGAAAAGGAAAGAAAAGAAAGTAAAGTAAAGTAAAGAAAAGGAAAGAAAAGTAAAGTAAAGTAAAGAAAAGAAAAGGAAAGTAAAGTAAAGTAAAGTAAAGAAAAGGAAAGAAAAGAAAGTAAAGTAAAGTAAAGAAAAGGAAAGAAAAGTAAAGTAAAGTAAAGAAAAGAAAAGAAAAGGAAAGGAAAGGAAAGTAAAGGAAAGAAAAGGAAAGAAAAGGAAAGTAAAGGAAAGAAAAGTAAAGTAAAGTAAAGGAAAGAAAAGAAAAGGAAAGTAAAGGAAAGAAAAGGAAAGAAAAGGAACGTAAAGTAAAAAAAAGGAAAGAAAAGGAAAGAAAAGTAAAGTAAAGGAAAGAAAAGAAAAGAAAAGGAAAGTAAAGAAAAGTAAAGTAAAGAAAAGGAAAGTAAAGAAAAGAAAAGGAAAGGAAAGGAAAGAAAAGGAAAGTAAAGGAAAGTAAAGTAAAGTAAAGAACAGGAAAGAAAAGTAAAGAAAAGTAAAGTAAAGTATAGTAAAGAAAAGGAAAGTAAAGTAAAGAAAAGGAAAGAAAAGGAAAGGAAAGTAAAGAAAAGGAAAGAAAAGTAAAGAAAAGTAAAGTAAAGGAAAGAAAAGAAAAGAAAAGAAAAGGAAAGTAAAGAAAAGAAAGGAAAAGGAAAGGAAAGGAAAGGAAAGAAAAGAAAAGGAAAGTAAAGTAAAGAAAATTAAAGAAAAGTAAAGTAAAGGAAAGGAAAGAAAAGAAAAGGAAAGTAAAGTAAAGTAAAGTAAAGTAAAGAAAAGGAAAGAAAAGAAAGTAAAGTAAAGTAAAGAAAAGGAAAGAAAAGTAAAGTAAAGTAAAGAAAAGAAAAGAAAAGGAAAGGAAAGGAAAGTAAAGGAAAGAAAAGGAAAGTAAAGTAAAGTAAAGGAAAGAAAAGAAAAGTAAAGTAAAGAAAAGAAAAGGAAAGAAAAGTAAAGTAAAGTAAAGGAAAGAAAAGAAAAGGAAAGTAAAGTAAAGTAAAGAAAAGGAAAGAAAAGAAAGTAAAGTAAAGTAAAGTAAAGAAAAGGAAAGAAAAGTAAAGTAAAGTAAAGTAAAGTAAAGAAAAGGAAAGAAAAGAAAAGTAAAGTAAAGTAAAGGAAAGAAAAGAAAAGTAAAGTAAAGGAAAGAAAAGAAAAGTAAAGTAAAGTAAAGGAAAGAAAAGAAAAGTAAAGTAAAGAAAAGAAAAATGAAGTAAAGTAAAGAAAAGGAAAGAAAAGTAAAGAAAAGCAAAGTAAAGGAAAGAAAAGAAAAAAAGGACAGTAAAGAAAAGGAAAGTAAAGGAAAGAAAAGGAAAGAAAAGTAAAGAAAAGTAAAGTAAAGGAAAGAAAAGAAAAGGAAAGTAAAGGAAAGAAAAGAAAAGGAAAGTAAAGTAAAGAAAAGGAAAGAAAAGGAAAGAAAAGGAAAGAAAAGGAAAGGAAAGTAAAGTAAAGGAAAGAAAAGAAAAGAAAAGGAAAGTAAAGAAAAGAAAAGAAAAGGAAAGTAAAGGAAAGAAAAGAAAAGGAAAGTAAAGGAAAGAAAAGTAAAGTAAAGTAAAGGAAAGAAAAGAAAAGGAAAGTAAAGTAAAGAAAAGGAAAGAAAAGGAAAGTAAAGTAAAGAAAAGGAAAGAAAAGGAAAGAAAAGTAAAGTAAAGGAAAGAAAAGAAAAGAAAAGGAAGGTAAAGAAAAGTAAAGTAAAGAAAAGGAAAGTAAAGAAAAGAAAAGAAAAGAAAAGAAAAGGAAAGGAAGGGAAAGGAAAGGAAAGGAAAGAAAAGTAAAGTAAAGAAAGTAAAAGTAAAGAAAAGAAAAGAAAAGTAAAGTAAAGTAAAGTAAAGAAAAGAAAAGAAAAGAAAAGAAATGAAAAGAAAAGTAAAGTAAAGAAAAGAAAAGTAAAGGAAAGAAAAGAAAATAAAAGAAAAGAAAAGGAAAGGAAAGGAAAGTAAAGAAAAGTAAAGTAAAGGAAAGAAAAGAAAAAAAGAAAAGGAAAGTAAAGAAAAGAAAAGGAAAGTAAAGGAAAGAAAAGGAAAGAAGAGGAAAGGAAAGAAAAGGAAAGGAAAGGAAAGAAAAGAAAAGGAAAGTAAAGTAAAGAAAATGAAAGAAAAGTAAAGAAAAGTAAAGTAAAGGAAAGAAAAGAAAAGGAAAGGAAAGAAAAGAAAAGAAAAGGAAAGCAAAGGAAAGAAAAGAAAAGGAAAGAAAAGGAAAGTAAAGGAAAGAAAAGGAAAGTAAAGGAAAGAAAAGGAAAGAAAAGGAAAGTAAAGTAAAGAAAAGTAAAGAAAAGTAAAGTAAAGTAAAGAAAAGAAAAGTAAAGAAAAAAAAGAAAAGAAAAGTAAAGTAAAGTAAAGTAAAGAAAAGAAAAGAAAAGAAATGAAAAGAAAAGTAAAGTAAAGAAAAGAAAAGAAAAGAAAAGAAAAGGAAAGGAAGGGAAAGGAAAGGAAAGGAAAGAAAAGTAAAGTAAAGAAAGGAAAAGTAAAGAAAAGAAAAGAAAAGTAAAGTAAAGTAAAGTAAAGAAAAGAAAAGAAAAGAAATGAAAAGAAAAGTAAAGTAAAGAAAAGAAAAGTAAAGGAAAGAAAAGAAAATAAAAGAAAAGAAAAGGAAAGGAAAGTAAAGAAAAGTAAAGTAAAGGAAAGAAAAGAAAAAAAGAAAAGGAAAGTAAAGAAAAGAAAAGGAAAGTAAAGGAAAGAAAAGGAAAGAAGAGGAAAGGAAAGAAAAGGAAAGGAAAGGAAAGGAAAGAAAAGGAAAGTAAAGTAAAGAAAATGAAAGAAAAGTAAAGAAAAGTAAAGTAAAGGAAAGAAAAGAAAAGGAAAGGAAAGAAAAGAAAAGAAAAGGAAAGCAAAGGAAAGAAAAGAAAAGGAAAGAAAAGGAAAGTAAAGGAAAGAAAAGTAAAGTAAAGAAAAGAAAAGGAAAGTAAAGTAAAGAAAAGAAAAGGAAAGAAAAGGAAAGTAAAGGAAAGAAAAGAAAAGGAAAGTAAAGTAAAGAAAAGGAAAGAAAAGGAAAGAAAAGTAAAGTAAAGGAAAGAAAAGAAAAGAAAAGGAAAGTAAAGAAAAGAAAAGAAAAGGAAAGTAAAGGAAAGAAAAGAAACGGAAAGTAAAGGAAAGAAAAGTAAAGTCAAGTAAAGGAAAGAAAAGCAAAGCAAAGTAAAGTAAAGAAAAGAAAAGAAAAGAAAAGAAAAGGAAAGGAAAGTAGAGAAAAGGAAAGAAAAGGAAAGGAAAGAAAAGAAAAGAAAAGGAAAGGAAAGGAAAGTAGAGAAAAGGAAAGAAAAGAAATAAAAGTAAAGTAAAGTAAAGAAAAGAAAAGGAAAGTAAAGTAAAGTTAAGTAAAGTAAAGAAAAGGAAAGGAAAGGAAAGGAAAGTAGAGAAAAGAAAAGAAAAGGAAAGGAAAGGAAAGAATAGAAAAGAAAAGGAAAGGAAAGTAAAAAAAAACGGAAAGGAAAGAAAAGAACAGGAAAGTAAAGAAAAGGAAAGTAATGTAAAGGAAAGTAAAGAAAAGAAAAGAAAAGAAAAGAAAAGGAAAGGAAAGGAAAGAAAAGGAAAGGAAAGAAAAGAAAATAATTGAAAAGAAAAGGAAAGGAAAGGAAAGAAAAGAAAATGAAAGTAAAGAAAAGTAAAGTAAAGAAAAGGAAAGTAAAGAAAAGAAAAGGAAAGGAAAGGAAAGAAAAGGAAAGTAAAGGAAAGTAAAGTAAAGTAAAGAACAGGAAAGAAAAGTAAAGAAAAGTAAAGTAAAGTATAGTAAAGAAAAGGAAAGTAAAGTAAAGAAAAGGAAAGAAAAGGAAAGGAAAGTAAAGAAAAGGAAAGAAAAGTAAAGAAAAGTAAAGTAAAGGAAAGAAAAGAAAAGAAAAGAAAAGGAAAGTAAAGAAAAGAAAGGAAAAGGAAAGGAAAGGAAAGAAAAGAAAAGGAAAGTAAAGTAAAGAAAATTAAAGAAAAGTAAAGTAAAGGAAAGGAAAGAAAAGAAAAGAAAAGGAAAGTAAAGTAAAGTAAAGTAAAGAAAAGGAAAGAAAAGAAAGTAAAGTAAAGTAAAGAAAAGGAAAGAAAAGTAAAGTAAAGTAAAGAAAAGAAAAGGAAAGGAAAGGAAAGTAAAGGAAAGAAAAGGAAAGTAAAGTAAAGTAAAGGAAAGAAAAGAAAAGTAAAGTAAAGTAAAGAAAAGGAAAGAAAAGTAAAGTAAAGTAAAGGAAAGAAAAGAAAAGGAAAGTAAAGTAAAGTAAAGTAAAGAAAAGGAAAGAAAAGAAAGTAAAGTAAAGTAAAGAAAAGGAAAGAAAAGTAAAGTAAAGTAAAGTAAAGTAAAGAAAAGGAAAGAAAAGAAAAGTAAAGTAAAGTAAAGGAAAGAAAAGAAAAGTAAAGTAAAGAAAAGAAAAATGAAGTAAAGTAAAGAAAAGGAAAGAAAAGTAAAGAAAAGCAAAGTAAAGGAAAGAAAAGAAAAAAAGGACAGTAAAGAAAAGGAAAGTAAAGGAAAGAAAAGGAAAGAAAAGTAAAGAAAAGTAAAGTAAAGGAAAGAAAAGAAAAGGAAAGTAAAGGAAAGAAAAGAAAAGGAAAGTAAAGGAAAGAAAAGTAAAGTAAAGTAAAGGAAAGAAAAGAAAAGGAAAGTAAAGTAAAGAAAAGGAAAGAAAAGGAAAGTAAAGTAAAGAAAAGGAAAGAAAAGGAAAGAAAAGTAAAGTAAAGGAAAGAAAAGAAAAGGAAAGTAAAGGAAAGAAAAGAAAAGGAAAGTAAAGGAAAGAAAAGGAAAGTAAAGTAAAGAAAAGGAAAGAAAAGGAAAGAAAAGTAAAGTAAAGGAACGAAAAGAAAAGAAAAGGAAAGTAAAGAAAAGAAAAGAAAAGGAAAGTAAAGGAAAGAAAAGAAAAGGAAAGAAAAGGAAAGTAAAGGAAAGAAAAGTAAAGTAAAGTAAAGGAAAGAAAAGAAAAGGAAAGTAAAGGAAAGAAAAGGAAAGAAAAGGAAAGTAAAGTAAAAAAAAGGAAAGAAAAGGAAAGAAAAGTAAAGTAAAGGAAAGAAAAGAAAAGAAAAGGAAAGTAAAGAAAAGTAAAGTAAAGAAAAGGAAAGGAAAGAAAAGAAAAGAAAAGGAAAGGAAAGGAAAGAAAAGAAAAGAAAAGGAAAGGAAAGGAAAGAAAAGTAAAGTAAAGTAAAGAAAAGAAAAGAAAAGGAAAGGAAAGGAAAGAAAAGGAAAGTAAAGGAAAGAAAAGGAAAGTAAAGTAAAGTAAAGGAAAGAAAAGAAAAGTAAAGTAAAGAAAAGGAAAGAAAAGTAAAGTAAAGGAAAGGAAAGAAAAGAAAAGTAAAGTAAAGTAAAGTAAAGTAAAGAAAAGGAAAGAAAAGAAAGTAAAGTAAAGTAAAGAAAAGGAAAGAAAAGTAAAGTAAAGTAAAGAAAAGGAAAGAAAAGGAAAGTAAAGTAAAGGAAAGAAAAGAAAAGAAAAGTAAAGTAAAGAAAAGAAAAATAAAGTAAAGTAAAGAAAAGGAAAGAAAAGTAAAGAAAAGTAAAGTAAAGGAAAGAAAAGAAAAAAAAGGAAAGTAAAGGAAAGAAAAGGAAAGAAAAGTAAAGAAAAGTAAAGTAAAGGAAAGAAAAGAAAAGGAAAGTAAAGGAAAGAAAAGAAAAGGAAAGTAAAGGAAAGAAAAGGAAAGTAAAGTAAAGAAAAGGAAAGAAAAGGAAAGAAAAGTAAAGTAAAGGAACGAAAAGAAAAGAAAAGGAAAGTAAAGAAAAGAAAAGAAAAGGAAAGTAAAGGAAAGAAAAGAAAAGGAAAGAAAAGGAAAGTAAAGGAAAGAAAAGTAAAGTAAAGTAAAGGAAAGAAAAGAAAAGGAAAGTAAAGGAAAGAAAAGGAAAGAAAAGGAAAGTAAAGTAAAAAAAAGGAAAGAAAAGGAAAGAAAAGTAAAGTAAAGGAAAGAAAAGAAAAGAAAAGGAAAGTAAAGAAAAGTAAAGTAAAGAAAAGGAAAGTAAAGAAAAGAAAAGAAAAGGAAAGGAAAGGAAAGAAAAGGAAAGTAAAGGAAAGTAAAGTAAAGTAAAGAACAGGAAAGAAAAGTAAAGAAAAGTAAAGTAAAGTATAGTAAAGAAAAGGAAAGTAAAGTAAAGAAAAGGAAAGAAAAGGAAAGGAAAGTAAAGAAAAGGAAAGAAAAGTAAAGAAAAGTAAAGTAAAGGAAAGAAAAGAAAAGAAAAGAAAAGAAAAGGAAAGTAAAGAAAAGAAAGGAAAAGGAAAGTAAAGGAAAGAAAAGAAAAGGAAAGTAAAGTAAAGAAAATTAAAGAAAAGTAAAGTAAAGGAAAGTAAAGAAAAGAAAAGAAAAGGAAAGTAAAGTAAAGTAAAGAAAAGGAAAGAAAAGAAAGTAAAGTAAAGTAAAGAAAAGGAAAGAAAAGTAAAGTAAAGTAAAGAAAAGAAAAGGAAAGTAAAGTAAAGTAAAGTAAAGAAAAGGAAAGAAAAGAAAGTAAAGTAAAGTAAAGAAAAGGAAAGAAAAGTAAAGTAAAGTAAAGAAAAGAAAAGAAAAGGAAAGGAAAGTAAAGGAAAGAAAAGGAAAGAAAAGGAAAGTAAAGGAAAGAAAAGTAAAGTAAAGTAAAGGAAAGAAAAGAAAAGGAAAGTAAAGGAAAGAAAAGGAAAGAAAAGGAACGTAAAGTAAAAAAAAGGAAAGAAAAGGAAAGAAAAGTAAAGTAAAGGAAAGAAAAGAAAAGAAAAGGAAAGTAAAGAAAAGTAAAGTAAAGAAAAGGAAAGTAAAGAAAAGAAAAGGAAAGGAAAGGAAAGAAAAGGAAAGTAAAGGAAAGTAAAGTAAAGTAAAGAACAGGAAAGAAAAGTAAAGAAAAGTAAAGTAAAGTATAGTAAAGAAAAGGAAAGTAAAGTAAAGAAAAGGAAAGAAAAGGAAAGGAAAGTAAAGAAAAGGAAAGAAAAGTAAAGAAAAGTAAAGTAAAGGAAAGAAAAGAAAAGAAAAGAAAAGAAAAGGAAAGTAAAGAAAAGAAAGGAAAAGGAAAGGAAAGGAAAGAAAAGAAAAGGAAAGTAAAGTAAAGAAAATTAAAGAAAAGTAAAGTAAAGGAAAGGAAAGAAAAGAAAAGGAAAGTAAAGTAAAGTAAAGTAAAGTAAAGAAAAGGAAAGAAAAGAAAGTAAAGTAAAGTAAAGAAAAGGAAAGAAAAGTAAAGTAAAGTAAAGAAAAGAAAAGAAAAGAAAAGGAAAGGAAAGGAAAGTAAAGGAAAGAAAAGGAAAGTAAAGTAAAGTAAAGGAAAGAAAAGAAAAGTAAAGTAAAGTAAAGAAAAGGAAAGAAAAGTAAAGTAAAGTAAAGGAAAGAAAAGAAAAGGAAAGTAAAGTAAAGTAAAGTAAAGAAAAGGAAAGAAAAGAAAGTAAAGTAAAGTAAAGTAAAGAAAAGGAAAGAAAAGTAAAGTAAAGTAAAGTAAAGTAAAGAAAAGGAAAGAAAAGAAAAGTAAAGTAAAGTAAAGGAAAGAAAAGAAAAGTAAAGTAAAGAAAAGAAAAATGAAGTAAAGTAAAGAAAAGGAAAGAAAAGTAAAGAAAAGCAAAGTAAAGGAAAGAAAAGAAAAAAAGGACAGTAAAGAAAAGGAAAGTAAAGGAAAGAAAAGGAAAGAAAAGTAAAGAAAAGTAAAGTAAAGGAAAGAAAAGATAAGGAAAGTAAAGGAAAGAAAAGAAAAGGAAAGTAAAGTAAAGAAAAGGAAAGAAAAGGAAAGAAAAGGAAAGAAAAGGAAAGAAAAGTAAAGTAAAGGAAAGAAAAGAAAAGAAAAGGAAAGTAAAGAAAAGAAAAGAAAAGGAAAGTAAAGGAAAGAAAAGAAAAGGAAAGTAAAGGAAAGAAAAGTAAAGTAAAGTAAAGGAAAGAAAAGAAAAGGAAAGTAAAGTAAAGAAAAGGAAAGAAAAGGAAAGTAAAGTAAAGAAAAGGAAAGAAAAGGAAAGAAAAGTAAAGTAAAGGAAAGAAAAGAAAAGGAAAGTAAAGAAAAGGAAAGTAAAGAAAAGGAAAGTAAAGAAAAGAAAAGAAAAGAAAAGAAAAGGAAAGGAAGGGAAAGGAAAGGAAAGGAAAGAAAAGTAAAGTAAAGAAAGTAAAAGTAAAGAAAAGAAAAGAAAAGTAAAGTAAAGTAAAGTAAAGAAAAGAAAAGAAAAGAAATGAAAAGAAAAGTAAAGTAAAGAAAAGAAAAGTAAAGGAAAGAAAATAAAAGAAAAGAAAAGGAAAGGAAAGGAAAGGAAAGTAAAGAAAAGTAAAGTAAAGGAAAGAAAAGAAAAAAAGAAAAGGAAAGTAAAGAAAAGAAAAGGAAAGTAAAGGAAAGAAAAGGAAAGAAGAGGAAAGGAAAGAAAAGGAAAGGAAAGGAAAGAAAAGAAAAGGAAAGTAAAGTAAAGAAAATGAAAGAAAAGTAAAGAAAAGTAAAGTAAAGGAAAGAAAAGAAAAGGAAAGGAAAGAAAAGAAAAGAAAAGGAAAGCAAAGGAAAGAAAAGAAAAGGAAAGAAAAGGAAAGTAAAGGAAAGAAAAGGAAAGTAAAGGAAAGAAAAGGAAAGAAAAGGAAAGTAAAGTAAAGAAAAGTAAAGAAAAGTAAAGTAAAGTAAAGAAAAGAAAAGTAAAGAAAAAAAAGAAAAAAAAAGTAAAGTAAAGTAAAGAAAAGGAAAGGAAAGGAAAGGAAAGAAAAGAAAAGAAAAGAAAAGTAAAGAAAAGAAAAGAAAAAAAAAGAAAAGGAAAGGAAAGAAAAGAAAAGTAAAGTAAAGTAAAGAAAAGGAAAGAAAAGTAAAGTAAAGTAAAGGAAAGAAAAGAAAAGGAAAGTAAAGTAAAGTAAAGTAAAGAAAAGGAAAGAAAAGAAAGTAAAGTAAAGTAAAGAAAAGGAAAGAAAAGTAAAGTAAAGTAAAGAAAAGGAAAGAAAAGAAAAGTAAAGTAAAGTAAAGGAAAGAAAAGAAAAGTAAAGTAAAGAAAAGAAAAATAAAGTGAAGTAAAGAAAAGGAAAGAAAAGTAAAGAAAAGCAAAGTAAAGGAAAGAAAAGAAAAAAAAAGGACAGTAAAGAAAAGGAAAGTAAAGGAAAGAAAAGGAAAGAAATGTAAAGAAAAGTAAAGTAAAGGAAAGAAAAGAAAAGGAAAGTAAAGGAAAGAAAAGAAAAGGAAAGTAAAGTAAAGAAAAGTAAAGAAAAGGAAAGAAAAGGGAAGAAAAGAAAAGGAAAGGAAGGGAAAGGAAAGGAAACGAAAGAAAAGTAAAGTAAAGAAAGGAAAAGTAAAGAAAAGAAAAGAAAAGTAAAGTAAAGTAAAGTAAAGTAAAGAAAAGAAAAGAAATGAAAAGAAAAGTAAAGTAAAGAAAAGAAAAGAAAAGAAAAGAAAAGGAAAGGAAGGGAAAGGAAAGGAAAGGAAAGAAAAGTAAAGTAAAGAAAGGAAAAGTAAAGAAAAGAAAAGAAAAGTAAAGTAAAGTAAAGTAAAGAAAAGAAAAGAAAAGAAATGAAAAGAAAAGTAAAGTAAAGAAAAGAAAAGTAAAGGAAAGAAAAGAAAATAAAAGAAAAGAAAAGGAAAGGAAAGTAAAGAAAAGTAAAGTAAAGGAAAGAAAAGAAAAAAAGAAAAGGAAAGTAAAGAAAAGAAAAGGAAAGTAAAGGAAAGAAAAGGAAAGAAGAGGAAAGGAAAGAAAAGGAAAGGAAAGGAAAGAAAAGAAAAGGAAAGTAAAGTAAAGAAAATGAAAGAAAAGTAAAGAAAAGTAAAGTAAAGGAAAGAAAAGAAAAGGAAAGGAAAGAAAAGAAAAGAAAAGGAAAGCAAAGGAAAGAAAAGAAAAGGAAAGAAAAGGAAAGTAAAGGAAAGAAAAGTAAAGTAAAGAAAAGAAAAGGAAAGTAAAGTAAAGAAAAGAAAAGGAAAGAAAAGGAAAGTAAAGGAAAGAAAAGAAAAGGAAAGTAAAGTAAAGAAAAGGAAAGAAAAGGAAAGAAAAGTAAAGTAAAGGAAAGAAAAGAAAAGAAAAGGAAAGTAAAGAAAAGAAAAGAAAAGGAAAGTAAAGGAAAGAAAAGAAACGGAAAGTAAAGGAAAGAAAAGTAAAGTCAAGTAAAGGAAAGAAAAGCAAAGCAAAGTAAAGTAAAGAAAAGAAAAGAAAAGAAAAGGAAAGGAAAGGAAAGTAGAGAAAAGGAAAGAAAAGGAAAGGAAAGAAAAGAAAAGAAAAGGAAAGTAAAGTAAAGAAAAGTAAAGAAAAGGAAAGAAAAGGAAAGAAAAGAAAAGGAAAGGAAGGGAAAGGAAAGGAAAGGAAAGAAAAGTAAAGTAAAGAAAGGAAAAGTAAAGAAAAGAAAAGAAAAGTAAAGTAAAGTAAAGTAAAGAAAAGAAAAGAAAAGAAATGAAAAGAAAAGTAAAGTAAAGAAAAGAAAAGAAAAGAAAAGAAAAGGAAAGGAAGGGAAAGGAAAGGAAAGGAAAGAAAAGTAAAGTAAAGAAAGGAAAAGTAAAGAAAAGAAAAGAAAAGTAAAGTAAAGTAAAGTAAAGAAAAGAAAAGAAAAGAAATGAAAAGAAAAGTAAAGTAAAGAAAAGAAAAGTAAAGGAAAGAAAAGAAAATAAAAGAAAAGAAAAGGAAAGGAAAGTAAAGAAAAGTAAAGTAAAGGAAAGAAAAGAAAAAAAGAAAAGGAAAGTAAAGAAAAGAAAAGGAAAGTAAAGGAAAGAAAAGGAAAGAAGAGGAAAGGAAAGAAAAGGAAAGGAAAGGAAAGGAAAGAAAAGGAAAGTAAAGTAAAGAAAATGAAAGAAAAGTAAAGAAAAGTAAAGTAAAGGAAAGAAAAGAAAAGGAAAGGAAAGAAAAGAAAAGAAAAGGAAAGCAAAGGAAAGAAAAGAAAAGGAAAGAAAAGGAAAGTAAAGGAAAGAAAAGTAAAGTAAAGAAAAGAAAAGGAAAGTAAAGTAAAGAAAAGAAAAGGAAAGAAAAGGAAAGTAAAGGAAAGAAAAGAAAAGGAAAGTAAAGTAAAGAAAAGGAAAGAAAAGGAAAGAAAAGTAAAGTAAAGGAAAGAAAAGAAAAGAAAAGGAAAGTAAAGGAAAGAAAAGAAACGGAAAGTAAAGGAAAGAAAAGTAAAGTCAAGTAAAGGAAAGAAAAGCAAAGCAAAGTAAAGTAAAGAAAAGAAAAGAAAAGAAAAGGAAAGGAAAGTAGAGAAAAGGAAAGAAAAGGAAAGGAAAGAAAAGAAAAGAAAAGGAAAGGAAAGGAAAGTAGAGAAAAGGAAAGAAAAGAAATAAAAGTAAAGTAAAGTAAAGAAAAGAAAAGGAAAGTAAAGTAAAGTTAAGTAAAGTAAAGAAAAGGAAAGGAAAGGAAAGGAAAGTAGAGAAAAGAAAAGAAAAGGAAAGGAAAGGAAAGAATAGAAAAGAAAAGGAAAGGAAAGTAAAAAAAACGGAAAGGAAAGAAAAGAACAGGAAAGTAAAGAAAAGGAAAGTAATGTAAAGGAAAGTAAAGAAAAGAAAAGAAAAGAAAAGAAAAGGAAAGGAAAGGAAAGAAAAGGAAAGGAAAGGAAAGAAAAGAAAATAATTGAAAAGAAAAGGAAAGGAAAGGAAAGAAAAGAAAAGGAAAGTAAAGAAAAGTAAAGTAAAGAAAAGGAAAGTAAAGAAAAGAAAAGGAAAGGAAAGGAAAGAAAAGGAAAGTAAAGGAAAGTAAAGTAAAGTAAAGAACAGGAAAGAAAAGTAAAGAAAAGTAAAGTAAAGTATAGTAAAGAAAAGGAAAGTAAAGTAAAGAAAAGGAAAGAAAAGGAAAGGAAAGTAAAGAAAAGGAAAGAAAAGTAAAGAAAAGTAAAGTAAAGGAAAGAAAAGAAAAGAAAAGAAAAGGAAAGTAAAGAAAAGAAAGGAAAAGGAAAGGAAAGGAAAGAAAAGAAAAGGAAAGTAAAGTAAAGAAAATTAAAGAAAAGTAAAGTAAAGGAAAGGAAAGAAAAGAAAAGAAAAGGAAAGTAAAGTAAAGTAAAGTAAAGAAAAGGAAAGAAAAGAAAGTAAAGTAAAGTAAAGAAAAGGAAAGAAAAGTAAAGTAAAGTAAAGAAAAGAAAAGGAAAGGAAAGGAAAGTAAAGGAAAGAAAAGGAAAGTAAAGTAAAGTAAAGGAAAGAAAAGAAAAGTAAAGTAAAGTAAAGAAAAGGAAAGAAAAGTAAAGTAAAGTAAAGGAAAGAAAAGAAAAGGAAAGTAAAGTAAAGTAAAGTAAAGAAAAGGAAAGAAAAGAAAGTAAAGTAAAGTAAAGAAAAGGAAAGAAAAGTAAAGTAAAGTAAAGTAAAGTAAAGAAAAGGAAAGAAAAGAAAAGTAAAGTAAAGTAAAGGAAAGAAAAGAAAAGTAAAGTAAAGAAAAGAAAAATGAAGTAAAGTAAAGAAAAGGAAAGAAAAGTAAAGAAAAGCAAAGTAAAGGAAAGAAAAGAAAAAAAGGACAGTAAAGAAAAGGAAAGTAAAGGAAAGAAAAGGAAAGAAAAGTAAAGAAAAGTAAAGTAAAGGAAAGAAAAGAAAAGGAAAGTAAAGGAAAGAAAAGAAAAGGAAAGTAAAGGAAAGAAAAGTAAAGTAAAGTAAAGGAAAGAAAAGAAAAGGAAAGTAAAGTAAAGAAAAGGAAAGAAAAGGAAAGTAAAGTAAAGAAAAGGAAAGAAAAGGAAAGAAAAGTAAAGTAAAGGAAAGAAAAGAAAAGGAAAGTAAAGGAAAGAAAAGAAAAGGAAAGTAAAGGAAAGAAAAGGAAAGTAAAGTAAAGAAAAGGAAAGAAAAGGAAAGAAAAGTAAAGTAAAGGAACGAAAAGAAAAGAAAAGGAAAGTAAAGAAAAGAAAAGAAAAGGAAAGTAAAGGAAAGAAAAGAAAAGGAAAGAAAAGGAAAGTAAAGGAAAGAAAAGTAAAGTAAAGTAAAGGAAAGAAAAGAAAAGGAAAGTAAAGGAAAGAAAAGGAAAGAAAAGGAAAGTAAAGTAAAAAAAAGGAAAGAAAAGGAAAGAAAAGTAAAGTAAAGGAAAGAAAAGAAAAGAAAAGGAAAGTAAAGAAAAGTAAAGTAAAGAAAAGGAAAGGAAAGAAAAGAAAAGAAAAGGAAAGGAAAGGAAAGAAAAGAAAAGAAAAGGAAAGGAAAGGAAAGAAAAGTAAAGTAAAGTAAAGAAAAGAAAAGAAAAGGAAAGGAAAGGAAAGAAAAGGAAAGTAAAGGAAAGAAAAGGAAAGTAAAGTAAAGTAAAGGAAAGAAAAGAAAAGTAAAGTAAAGAAAAGGAAAGAAAAGTAAAGTAAAGGAAAGGAAAGAAAAGAAAAGTAAAGTAAAGTAAAGTAAAGTAAAGAAAAGGAAAGAAAAGAAAGTAAAGTAAAGTAAAGAAAAGGAAAGAAAAGTAAAGTAAAGTAAAGAAAAGGAAAGAAAAGGAAAGTAAAGTAAAGGAAAGAAAAGAAAAGAAAAGTAAAGTAAAGAAAAGAAAAATAAAGTAAAGTAAAGAAAAGGAAAGAAAAGTAAAGAAAAGTAAAGTAAAGGAAAGAAAAGAAAAAAAAGGAAAGTAAAGGAAAGAAAAGGAAAGAAAAGTAAAGAAAAGTAAAGTAAAGGAAAGAAAAGAAAAGGAAAGTAAAGGAAAGAAAAGAAAAGGAAAGTAAAGGAAAGAAAAGGAAAGTAAAGTAAAGAAAAGGAAAGAAAAGGAAAGAAAAGTAAAGTAAAGGAACGAAAAGAAAAGAAAAGGAAAGTAAAGAAAAGAAAAGAAAAGGAAAGTAAAGGAAAGAAAAGAAAAGGAAAGAAAAGGAAAGTAAAGGAAAGAAAAGTAAAGTAAAGTAAAGGAAAGAAAAGAAAAGGAAAGTAAAGGAAAGAAAAGGAAAGAAAAGGAAAGTAAAGTAAAAAAAAGGAAAGAAAAGGAAAGAAAAGTAAAGTAAAGGAAAGAAAAGAAAAGAAAAGGAAAGTAAAGAAAAGTAAAGTAAAGAAAAGGAAAGTAAAGAAAAGAAAAGAAAAGGAAAGGAAAGGAAAGAAAAGGAAAGTAAAGGAAAGTAAAGTAAAGTAAAGAACAGGAAAGAAAAGTAAAGAAAAGTAAAGTAAAGTATAGTAAAGAAAAGGAAAGTAAAGTAAAGAAAAGGAAAGAAAAGGAAAGGAAAGTAAAGAAAAGGAAAGAAAAGTAAAGAAAAGTAAAGTAAAGGAAAGAAAAGAAAAGAAAAGAAAAGAAAAGGAAAGTAAAGAAAAGAAAGGAAAAGGAAAGTAAAGGAAAGAAAAGAAAAGGAAAGTAAAGTAAAGAAAATTAAAGAAAAGTAAAGTAAAGGAAAGTAAAGAAAAGAAAAGAAAAGGAAAGTAAAGTAAAGTAAAGAAAAGGAAAGAAAAGAAAGTAAAGTAAAGTAAAGAAAAGGAAAGAAAAGTAAAGTAAAGAAAAGAAAAGGAAAGTAAAGTAAAGTAAAGTAAAGAAAAGGAAAGAAAAGAAAGTAAAGTAAAGTAAAGAAAAGGAAAGAAAAGTAAAGTAAAGTAAAGAAAAGAAAAGAAAAGGAAAGGAAAGTAAAGGAAAGAAAAGGAAAGAAAAGGAAAGTAAAGGAAAGAAAAGTAAAGTAAAGTAAAGGAAAGAAAAGAAAAGGAAAGTAAAGGAAAGAAAAGGAAAGAAAAGGAACGTAAAGTAAAAAAAAGGAAAGAAAAGGAAAGAAAAGTAAAGTAAAGGAAAGAAAAGAAAAGAAAAGGAAAGTAAAGAAAAGTAAAGTAAAGAAAAGGAAAGTAAAGAAAAGAAAAGGAAAGGAAAGGAAAGAAAAGGAAAGTAAAGGAAAGTAAAGTAAAGTAAAGAACAGGAAAGAAAAGTAAAGAAAAGTAAAGTAAAGTATAGTAAAGAAAAGGAAAGTAAAGTAAAGAAAAGGAAAGAAAAGGAAAGGAAAGTAAAGAAAAGGAAAGAAAAGTAAAGAAAAGTAAAGTAAAGGAAAGAAAAGAAAAGAAAAGAAAAGGAAAGTAAAGAAAAGAAAGGAAAAGGAAAGGAAAGGAAAGAAAAGAAAAGGAAAGTAAAGTAAAGAAAATTAAAGAAAAGTAAAGTAAAGGAAAGGAAAGAAAAGAAAAGGAAAGTAAAGTAAAGTAAAGTAAAGAAAAGGAAAGAAAAGAAAGTAAAGTAAAGTAAAGAAAAGGAAAGAAAAGTAAAGTAAAGTAAAGAAAAGAAAAGAAAAGAAAAGGAAAGGAAAGGAAAGTAAAGGAAAGAAAAGGAAAGGAAAGTAAAGTAAAGGAAAGAAAAGAAAAGTAAAGTAAAGTAAAGAAAAGGAAAGAAAAGTAAAGTAAAGTAAAGGAAAGAAAAGAAAAGGAAAGTAAAGTAAAGTAAAGTAAAGAAAAGGAAAGAAAAGAAAGTAAAGTAAAGTAAAGTAAAGAAAAGGAAAGAAAAGTAAAGTAAAGTAAAGTAAAGTAAAGAAAAGGAAAGAAAAGAAAAGTAAAGTAAAGTAAAGGAAAGAAAAGAAAAGTAAAGTAAAGAAAAGAAAAATGAAGTAAAGTAAAGAAAAGGAAAGAAAAGTAAAGAAAAGCAAAGTAAAGGAAAGAAAAGAAAAAAAGGACAGTAAAGAAAAGGAAAGTAAAGGAAAGAAAAGGAAAGAAAAGTAAAGAAAAGTAAAGTAAAGGAAAGAAAAGATAAGGAAAGTAAAGGAAAGAAAAGAAAAGGAAAGTAAAGTAAAGAAAAGGAAAGAAAAGGAAAGAAAAGGAAAGAAAAGGAAAGAAAAGTAAAGTAAAGGAAAGAAAAGAAAAGAAAAGGAAAGTAAAGAAAAGAAAAGAAAAGGAAAGTAAAGGAAAGAAAAGAAAAGGAAAGTAAAGGAAAGAAAAGTAAAGTAAAGTAAAGGAAAGAAAAGAAAAGGAAAGTAAAGTAAAGAAAAGGAAAGAAAAGGAAAGTAAAGTAAAGAAAAGGAAAGAAAAGGAAAGAAAAGTAAAGTAAAGGAAAGAAAAGAAAAGGAAAGTAAAGAAAAGGAAAGTAAAGAAAAGGAAAGTAAAGAAAAGAAAAGAAAAGAAAAGGAAAGGAAGGGAAAGGAAAGGAAAGGAAAGAAAAGTAAAGTAAAGAAAGTAAAAGTAAAGAAAAGAAAAGAAAAGTAAAGTAAAGTAAAGTAAAGAAAAGAAAAGAAAAGAAATGAAAAGAAAAGTAAAGTAAAGAAAAGAAAAGTAAAGGAAAGAAAATAAAAGAAAAGAAAAGGAAAGGAAAGGAAAGGAAAGTAAAGAAAAGTAAAGTAAAGGAAAGAAAAGAAAAAAAGAAAAGGAAAGTAAAGAAAAGAAAAGGAAAGTAAAGGAAAGAAAAGGAAAGAAGAGGAAAGGAAAGAAAAGGAAAGGAAAGGAAAGAAAAGAAAAGGAAAGTAAAGTAAAGAAAATGAAAGAAAAGTAAAGAAAAGTAAAGTAAAGGAAAGAAAAGAAAAGGAAAGGAAAGAAAAGAAAAGAAAAGGAAAGCAAAGGAAAGAAAAGAAAAGGAAAGAAAAGGAAAGTAAAGGAAAGAAAAGGAAAGTAAAGGAAAGAAAAGGAAAGAAAAGGAAAGTAAAGTAAAGAAAAGTAAAGAAAAGTAAAGTAAAGTAAAGAAAAGAAAAGTAAAGAAAAAAAAGAAAAAAAAAGTAAAGTAAAGTAAAGAAAAGGAAAGGAAAGGAAAGAAAAGAAAAGAAAAGAAAAGTAAAGAAAAGAAAAGAAAAAAAAAGAAAAGGAAAGGAAAGAAAAGAAAAGTAAAGTAAAGTAAAGAAAAGGAAAGAAAAGTAAAGTAAAGTAAAGGAAAGAAAAGAAAAGGAAAGTAAAGTAAAGTAAAGTAAAGAAAAGGAAAGAAAAGAAAGTAAAGTAAAGTAAAGAAAAGGAAAGAAAAGTAAAGTAAAGTAAAGAAAAGGAAAGAAAAGAAAAGTAAAGTAAAGAAAAGAAAAATAAAGTGAAGTAAAGAAAAGGAAAGAAAAGTAAAGAAAAGCAAAGTAAAGGAAAGAAAAGAAAAAAAAAGGACAGTAAAGAAAAGGAAAGTAAAGGAAAGAAAAGGAAAGAAATGTAAAGAAAAGTAAAGTAAAGGAAAGAAAAGAAAAGGAAAGTAAAGGAAAGAAAAGAAAAGGAAAGTAAAGTAAAGAAAAGTAAAGAAAAGGAAAGAAAAGGGAAGAAAAGAAAAGGAAAGGAAGGGAAAGGAAAGGAAAGGAAAGAAAAGTAAAGTAAAGAAAGGAAAAGTAAAGAAAAGAAAAGAAAAGTAAAGTAAAGTAAAGTAAAGTAAAGAAAAGAAAAGAAATGAAAAGAAAAGTAAAGTAAAGAAAAGAAAAGAAAAGAAAAGAAAAGGAAAGGAAGGGAAAGGAAAGGAAAGAAAAGTAAAGTAAAGAAAGGAAAAGTAAAGAAAAGAAAAGAAAAGTAAAGTAAAGTAAAGTAAAGAAAAGAAAAGAAAAGAAATGAAAAGAAAAGTAAAGTAAAGAAAAGAAAAGTAAAGGAAAGAAAAGAAAATAAAAGAAAAGAAAAGGAAAGGAAAGTAAAGAAAAGTAAAGTAAAGGAAAGAAAAGAAAAAAAGAAAAGGAAAGTAAAGAAAAGAAAAGGAAAGTAAAGGAAAGAAAAGGAAAGAAGAGGAAAGGAAAGAAAAGGAAAGGAAAGGAAAGAAAAGAAAAGGAAAGTAAAGTAAAGAAAATGAAAGAAAAGTAAAGAAAAGTAAAGTAAAGGAAAGAAAAGAAAAGGAAAGGAAAGAAAAGAAAAGAAAAGGAAAGCAAAGGAAAGAAAAGAAAAGGAAAGAAAAGGAAAGTAAAGGAAAGAAAAGTAAAGTAAAGAAAAGAAAAGGAAAGTAAAGTAAAGAAAAGAAAAGGAAAGAAAAGGAAAGTAAAGGAAAGAAAAGAAAAGGAAAGTAAAGTAAAGAAAAGGAAAGAAAAGGAAAGAAAAGTAAAGTAAAGGAAAGAAAAGAAAAGAAAAGGAAAGTAAAGAAAAGAAAAGAAAAGGAAAGTAAAGGAAAGAAAAGAAACGGAAAGTAAAGGAAAGAAAAGTAAAGTCAAGTAAAGGAAAGAAAAGCAAAGCAAAGTAAAGTAAAGAAAAGAAAAGAAAAGAAAAGGAAAGGAAAGGAAAGTAGAGAAAAGGAAAGAAAAGGAAAGGAAAGAAAAGAAAAGAAAAGGAAAGGAAAGGAAAGTAGAGAAAAGGAAAGAAAAGAAATAAAAGTAAAGTAAAGTAAAGAAAAGAAAAGGAAAGTAAAGTAAAGTTAAGTAAAGTAAAGAAAAGGAAAGGAAAGGAAAGGAAAGTAGAGAAAAGAAAAGAAAAGGAAAGGAAAGGAAAGAATAGAAAAGAAAAGGAAAGGAAAGTAAAAAAAAACGGAAAGGAAAGAAAAGAACAGGAAAGTAAAGAAAAGGAAAGTAATGTAAAGGAAAGTAAAGAAAAGAAAAGAAAAGAAAAGAAAAGGAAAGGAAAGGAAAGAAAAGGAAAGGAAAGAAAAGAAAATAATTGAAAAGAAAAGGAAAGGAAAGGAAAGAAAAGAAAAGGAAAGTAAAGAAAAGTAAAGTAAAGAAAAGGAAAGTAAAGAAAAGAAAAGGAAAGGAAAGGAAAGAAAAGGAAAGTAAAGGAAAGTAAAGTAAAGTAAAGAACAGGAAAGAAAAGTAAAGAAAAGTAAAGTAAAGTAAAGTAAAGTAAAGAAAAAAAAGGAAAGTAAAGTAAAGAAAAAAAAGGAAAGTAAAGTAAAGGAAAGTAAAGAATAGCAATGGAAAGAAAAGACAAGAAAAGAAAAGTAAAGGAAAGTAAAGTAAAGAACAGAAAAGGAAAGTAAAGAAAAGGAAAGGAAAGGAAAGAAAAGAACAGAAAAGTAAAGTAAAGTAAAGAAAAGGAAAGGAAAAAAAGTAAAGCAAAGTAAAGTAAAGAAAAGAAAAGAAAAGAAAAGAAAAGTAAAGGAAAGGAAAGAAAAGAAAAGAAAAGTAAAGTAAAGTAAAGTAGAGTAAAGTAAAGTAAAGTAAAGGAAAGGAAAGAAAGAAAAGAAAAGAAAAGAAGAGTAAAGGAAAGAAAATTAAAGAAAAGGAAAGTAAAGAAAAGGAAAGTAAAGAAAAGTAAAGGAAAGTAAAGTAAAGAACAGAAAAGGAAAGTAAAGAAAAGGAAAGGAAAGAAAAGAACAGAAAAGTAAAGTAAAGTAAAGAAAAGGAAAGGAAAGGAAAAAAAGTAAAGCAAAGTAAAGTAAAGAAAAGAAAAGAAAAGGAAAGGAAAGTAGAGAAAAGGAAAGAAAAGAAAGAAAAGTAAAGTAGAGAAAAGAAAAGAAAAGAAAAGGAAAGGAAAGGAAAGGAAAGAAAAGGAAAGAAAAGAAAAGAAAAGAAAAGAAAATAATTGAAAAGAAAAGGAAAGGAAAGGAAAGAAAAGAAAAGAAAAGGAAAGTAAAGTAAAGAAAAAAAAAGGAAAGAAAAGAAAAGAAAAGAAAAGGAAAGAAAAGAAAAGAAAAGAAAAGAAAAGGAAAGGAAATGAAAGGAAAGGAAAGAAAAGAAAAGAAAAGAAAATGAAAGGAAAGAAAAGAAAAGAAAAGAAAAGGAAAGGAAAGGAAAGGAAAGGAAAGAAAAGAAAAGGAAAGGAAAGGAAAGGAAAGGAAAGGAAAGGAAAGGAAAGAAAAGAAAAGAAAAGAAAAGAAAAGAAAAGGAAAGGAAAGAAAAGAAAAGAAAAGAAAAGAAAAGAAAAGAAAAGAAAAGGAAAGGAAAGGAAAGGAAAGGAAAGGAAAGGAAAGAAAAGAAAAGAAAAGAAAAGGAAAGGAAAGGAAAGGAAAGAAAAGAAAAGAAAAGAAAAGTAAAGAAAAGAAAAGAAAAGGAAAGGAAAGAAAAGAAAAGAAAAGAAAAGGAAAGGAAAGGAAAGGAAAGGAAAGAAAAGGAAAGGAAAGGAAAGTAAAGTAAAGAAAAGAAAAGAAAAGTAAAGTAAAGAAAAGAAAAGGAAAGGAAAGGAAAGGAAAGGAAAGAAAAGAAAAGAAAAGGAAAGGAAAGGAAAGGAAAGTAAAGAAAAGAAAAGAAAAGAAAAGGAAAGTAAAGTAAAGTAAAGTAAAGTAAAGTAAAGAAAAGAAAAGGAAAGGAAAGGAAAGGAAAGAAAAGAAAAGGAAAGAAAAGAAAAGGAAAGGAAAGGAAAGAAAAGAAAAGAAAAGAAAAGGAAAGGAAAGGAAAGAAAAGAAAAGAAAAGTAAAGAAAAGAGAAGAAAAGAAAAGGAAAGGAAAGGAAAGAAAAGAAAAGAAAAGAAAAGGAAAGGAAAGAAAAGTAAAGTAAAGTAAAGAAAAGAAAAGGAAAGGAAAGTAGAGAAAAGAAAAGAAAAGGAAAGGAAAGGAAAGAATAGAAAAGTAAAGTAAAGTAAAGAAAAGGAAAGGAAAGGAAAAAAGTAAAGCAAAGTAAAGTAAAGAAAAGAAAAGGAAAGGAAAGTAGAGAAAAGGAAAGAAAAGAAAGAAAAGTAAAGTAGAGAAAAGAAAAGAAAAGAAAAGGAAAGGAAAGGAAAGGAAAGGAAAGAAAAGGAAAGAAAAGAAAAGAAAATAATTGAAAAGAAAAGGAAAGGAAAGGAAAGAAAAGAAAAGAAAAGGAAAGTAAAGTAAAGAAAAAAAAGGAAAGAAAAGAAAAGAAAAGAAAAGGAAAGAAAAGAAAAGAAAAGAAAAGGAAAGGAAATGAAAGGAAAGGAAAGAAAAGAAAAGAAAAGAAAAGGAAAGGAAAGAAAAGAAAAGAAAAGAAAAGAAAAGTAAAGGAAAGGAAAGGAAAGGAAAGAAAAGAAAAGAAAAGAAAAGGAAAGGAAAGGAAAGGAAAGAAAAGAAAAGTAAAGTAAAGTAAAGAAAAGAAAAGAAAAGAAAAGAAAAGGAAAGGAAAGAAAAGAAAAGAAAAGGAAAGGAAAGGAAAGTAAAGAAAAGAAAAGAAAAGAAAAGAAAAGAAAAGGAAAGGAAAGTAAAGTAAAGAAAAGAAAAGAAAAGGAAAGGAAAGGAAAGGAAAGGAAAGGAAAGGAAAGAAAAGAAAAGAAAAGAAAAGGAAAGTAAAGAAAAGAAAAGGAAAGGAAAGGAAAGAAAAGAAAAGAAAAGGAAAGGAAAGGAAAGAAAAGAAAAGAAAAGTAAAGAAAAGAAAAGAAAAGAAAAGAAAAGGAAAGGAAAGGAAAGGAAAGAAAAGAAAAGAAAAGAAAAGGAAAGGAAAGAAAAGTAAAGTAAAGTAAAGAAAAGAAAAGAAAAGGAAAGGAAAGGAAAGAAAAGGAAAGTAAAGGAAAGTAAAGTAAAGTAAAGTAAAGGAAAGAAAAGAAAAGTAAAGTAAAGTAAAGAAAAGGAAAGAAAAGTAAAGTAAAGGAAAGAAAAGGAAAGTAAAGTAAAGTAAAGTAAAGATAAGGAAAGAAAAGAAAGTAAAGTAAAGTAAAGAAAAGAAAAGAAAAGAAAAGAAAAGTAAAGTAAAGAAAAGGAAAGGAAAGAAAAGAACAGAAAAGTAAAGTAAAGTAAAGGAAAGGAAAGGAAAATAAAAAAAGTCAAGCAAAGTAAAGTAAAGAAAAGAAAAAAGAAAAGAAAAGGAAAGGAAAGGAAAGTAGAGAAAAGGAAAGAAAAGGAAAGGAAAGGAAAGTAGAGAAAAGGAAAGAAAAGAAATCAAAGTAAAGTAAAGAAAAGAAAAGTAAAGTAAAGTAAAGTAAAGTAAAGTAAAGAAAAGGAAAGGAAAGGAAAGTAGAGAAAAGAAAAGGAAAGGAAAGGAAAGGAAAGAATAGAAAAGAAAAGGAAAGTAAAGTAAAAAAAACGGAAAGGAAAGAAAAGAACAGGAAAGTAAAGAAAAGGAAAGTAAACTAAAGGAAAGTAAAGAAAAGAAAAGAAAAGGAAAGGAAAGGAAAGAAAAGGAAAGAAAAGAAAAGAAAAGAAAAGAAAATAATTGAAAAGAAAAGGAAAGGAAAGGAAAGAAAAGAAAAGTAAAGTAAAGTAAAGAAAAAAAAGAAAAGAAAAGAAAAGGAAAGGACAGAAAAGAAAAGAAAAGAAAAGAAAAGATAAGGAAAGGAAAGGAAAGGAAAGAAAAGAAAAGGAAAGGAAAGGAAAGAAAAGAAAAGTAAAGTAAAGAAAGGAAAAGAAAAGGAAAGGAAAGAAAAGAAAAGAAAAGAAAAGTAAAGGAAAGGAAAGGAAAGGAAAGAAAGGAAAAGTAAAGAAAAGAAAAGAAAAGGAAAGGAAAGGAAAGAAAAGAAAAGAAAAGGAAAGGAAAGGAAAGAAAAGTAAAGTAAAGTAAAGAAAAGAAAAGAAAAGGAAAGGAAAGAAAAGGAAAGTAAAGGAAAGAAAAGGAAAGTAAAGTAAAGTAAAGAAAAGGAAAGAAAAGTAAAGTCAAGTAAAGGAAAGAAAAGAAAAGGAAAGTAAAGTAAAGTAAAGTAAAGAAAAGGAAAGAAAAGAAAGTAAAGTAAAGTAAAGAAAGGGAAAGAAAAGTAAAGTAAAGTAAAGAAAAGGAAAGAAAAGGAAAGTAAAGTAAAGGAAAGAAAAGAAAAGTAAAGTAAAGAAAAGAAAAATAAAGTAAAGTAAAGAAAAGGAAAGAAAAGTAAAGAAAAGTAAAGTAAAGGAAAGAAAAGAAAAGAAAAGGAAAGTAAAGAAAAGAAAAGAAATAGAAAGTAAAGGAAAGAAAAGAAAAGGAAAGAAAAGGAAAGTAAAGGAAAGAAAAGTAAAGTAAAGTAAAGGAAAGAAAAGAAAAGGAAAGTAAAGTAAAGAAAAGAAAAGAAAAGAAAAGGAAAGTAAAGTAAAGAAAAGGAAAGAAAAGGAAAGAAAAGCAAAGTAAAGGAAAGAAAAGAAAAGAAAAGGAAAGTAAAGAAAAGTAAAGTAAAGAAAAGGAATGTAAAGAAAAGAAAAGAAAAGGAAAGGAAAGAAAAGTAAAGTAAAGTAAAGAAAGGAAAAGTAAAGAAAAGAAAAGTAAAGTAAAGTAAAGTAAAGAAAAGAAAAGAAATGAAAAGTAAAGTAAAGTAAAGAAAAGAAAAGTAAAGGAAAGAAAAGAAAAGGAAAGTAAAGTAAAGTAGAGTAAAGTAAGGTAAATAAAAGGAAAGGAAAGAAAAGAAAAGGAAAGTAAAGTAAAGAAAAGGAAAGAAAAGGAAAGTAAAGTAAAGAAAAGGAAAGAAAAGTAAAGTAAAGAAAAGGAAAGAAACGGAAAGAAAAGGAAAGTAAAGTAAAGAGAAGGAAAGTAAAGTAAAGAAAAGGAAAGAAAAGTAAAGAAAAGTAAAGTAAAGGAAAGAAAAGAAAAGAAAAGGAAAGTAAAGAAAAGAAAAGAAAAGGAAAGTAAAGGAAAGAAAATTAAAGAAAAGTAAAGTAAAGTAAAGGAAAGAAAAGAAAAGGAAAGTAAAGTAAAGTAAAGAAAAGGAAAGAAACGAAAAGAAAGTAAAGTAAAGTAAAGAAAAGGAAAGGAAAGGAAATGAAAGTAAAGTAAAGAAAAGAAAAGAAAAGGAAAGGAAAGAAAAGAAAAGTAAAGGAAAGTAAAGGAAAGTAAAGAAAAGGAAAGTAAAGTAAAGAAAAGGAAAGAAAAGAAAAGAAAGTAAAGTAAAGTAAACAAAAGGAAAGAAAAGAAAGTAAAGTAAAGTAAAGTAAAGGAAAGAAAAGGAAAGAAAAGGAAAGGAAAGGAAAGGAAAGGAAAGGAAAGAAAAGGAAAGTAAAGGAAAGTAAAGTAAAGAATAGCAATGGAAAGAAAAGAAAAGTAAAGGAAAGTAAAGGAAAGAAAAGAAAAGAAAAGAAAAGAAAAGTAAAGGAAAGGAAAGAAAAGAAAAGAAAAGTAAAGTAAAGGAAAGTAGAGTAAAGTAAAGTAAAGTAAAGTAAAGGAAAGAAAGAAAAGAAAAGAAAAGAAGAGTAAAGGAAAGAAAATTAAAGAAAAGGAAAGTAAAGAAAAGGAGAGTGAAGAAAAGTAAAGGAAAGTAAAGAACAGAAAAGGAAAGTAAAGAAAAGGAAAGGAAAGAAAAGAACAGAAAAGTAAAGTAAAGTAAAGAAAAGGAAAGGAAAGGAAAAAAAGTAAAGCAAAGTAAAGAAAAGAAAAGAAAAGGAAAGGAAAGTAGAGAAAAGGAAAGAAAAGAAATAAAAGTCAAGTAAAGAAAAGCAAAGAAAAGAAAAGAAAAGAAAAGGAAAGAAAAGGAAAGAAAAGAAAAGAAAAGAAAAGAAAAGTAAAGTAAAGAAAAGAAAAGGAAAGGAAAGGAAAGGAAAGAAAAGAAAAGAAAAGAAAAGAAAAGGAAAGGAAAGGAAAGGAAAGGAAAGGAAAGAAAAGAAAAGGAAAGGAAAGGAAAGAAAAGAAAAGAAAAGAAAAGAAAAGAAAAGGAAAGGAAAGGAAAGTAAAGAAAAGAAAAGAAAAGGAAAGGAAAGGAAAGGAAAGAAAAGAAAAGAAAAGAAAAGAAAAGAAAAGGAAAGGAAAGAAAAGTAAAGTAAAGAAAAGAAAAGGAAAGGAAAGGAAAGAAAAGGAAAGTAAAGGAAAGAAAAGGAAAGTAAAGTAAAGTAAAGGAAAGAAAAGAAAAGTAAAGTAAAGGAAAGAAAAGAAAAGGAAAGTAAAGTAAAGTAAAGTAAAGAAAAGGAAAGAAAAGAAAGTAAAGTAAAGTAAAGTAAAGAAAAGGAAAGAAAAGTAAAGTAAAGAAAAGGAAAGGAAAGAAAAGAACAGAAAAGAACAGAAAAGTAAAGTAAAGTAAAGGAAAGGAAAGTAAAAAAAGCAAAGCAAAGTAAAGTAAAGAAAAGAAAAGAAAAGAAAAGGAAAGGAAAGGAAAGTAGAGAAAAGGAAAGAAAAGGAAAGGAAAGGAAAGAAAAGAAAAGGAAAGTAGAGAAAAGGAAAGAAAAGAAATAAAAGTAAAGTAAAGAAAAGAAAAGGAAAGTAAAGTAAAGTTAAGTAAAGTAAAGAAAAGGAAAGGAAAGGAAAGTAGGGAAAAGAAAAGAAAAGGAAAGGAAAGGAAAGAATAGAAAAGAAAAGGAAAGTAAAAAAAAACGGAAAGGAAAGAAAAGAACAGGAAAGTAAAGAAAAGGAAAGTAATGTAAAGGAAAGTAAAGAAAAGAAAAGAAAAGGAAAGGAAAGGAAAGAAAAGGAAAGGAAAGAAAAGAAAATAATTGAAAAGAAAAGGAAAGGAAAGGAAAGAAAAGAAAAGAAAAGAAAAGTAAAGTAAAGTAAAGAAAAAAAAGAAAAGGAAAGAAAAGAAAAGAAAAGAAAAGGAAAGGAAAGAAAAGAAAAGAAAAGATAAGGAAAGGAAAGGAAAGGAAAGAAAAGAAAAGGAAAGGAAAGGAAAGAAAAGAAAAGAAAAGTAAAGTAAAGAAAAGAAAAGGAAAGGAAAGAAAAGAAAAGAAAAGGAAAGGAAAGGAAAGGAAAGAAAAGAAAAGAAAAGAAAAGGAAAGGAAAGAAAAGTAAAGTAAAGTAAAGAAAAGAAAAGAAAAGGAAAGGAAAGGAAAGAAAAGGAAAGTAAAGGAAAGAAAAGGAAAGTAAAGGAAAGTAAAGGAAAGAAAAGAAAAGTAAAGTAAAGAAAAGGAAAGAAAAGTAAAGTAAAGTAAAGGAAAGAAAAGAAAAGGAAAGTAAAGTAAAGTAAAGTAAAGAAAAGGAAAGAAAAGAAAGTAAAGTAAAGAAAAGGAAAGAAAAGTAAAGTAAAGTAAAGAAAAGGAAAGAAAAGGAAAGTAAAGTAAAGGAAAGAAAAGAAAAGTAAAGTAAAGAAAAGAAAAATAAAGTAAAGTAAAGAAAAGGAAAGAAAAGTAAAGAAAAGTAAAGTAAAGGAAAGAAAAGAAAAAAAAGGAAAGTAAAGAAAAGGAAAGTAAAGGAAAGAAAAGGAAAGAAAAGTAAAGAAAAGTAAAGTAAAGGAAAGAAAAGAAAAGGAAAGTAAAGGAAAGAAAAGAAAAGGAAAGTAAAGTAAAGAAAAGGAAAGTAAAGTAAAGAAAAGGAAAGAAAAGGAAAGAAAAGAAAGTAAAGTAAAGTAAAGTAAAGAAAAGGAAAGAAAAGTAAAGTAAAGAAAAGGAAAGGAAAGAAAAGAACAGAAAAGAACAGAAAAGTAAAGTAAAGTAAAGGAAAGGAAAGTAAAAAAAGCAAAGCAAAGTAAAGTAAAGAAAAGAAAAGAAAAGAAAAGGAAAGGAAAGGAAAGGAAAGTAGAGAAAAGGAAAGAAAAGGAAAGGAAAGAAAAGAAAAGAAAAGGAAAGGAAAGGAAAGTAGAGAAAAGGAAAGAAAAGAAATAAAAGTAAAGTAAAGTAAAGAAAAGAAAAGGAAAGTAAAGTAAAGTTAAGTAAAGTAAAGAAAAGGAAAGGAAAGGAAAGGAAAGTAGAGAAAAGAAAAGAAAAGGAAAGGAAAGGAAAGAATAGAAAAGAAAAGGAAAGGAAAGTAAAAAAAAACGGAAAGGAAAGAAAAGAACAGGAAAGTAAAGAAAAGGAAAGTAATGTAAAGGAAAGTAAAGAAAAGAAAAGAAAAGAAAAGAAAAGGAAAGGAAAGGAAAGAAAAGGAAAGGAAAGAAAAGAAAATAATTGAAAAGAAAAGAAAAGAAAAGTAAAGTAAAGTAAAGAAAAAAAAAGAAAAGGAAAGAAAAGAAAAGAAAAGGAAAGGAAAGGAAAGAAAAGAAAAGAAAAGATAAGGAAAGGAAAGGAAAGGAAAGAAAAGGAAAGGAAAGGAAAGAAAAGGAAAGGAAAGGAAAGAAAAGAAAAGAAAAGAAAAGTAAAGTAAAGAAAAGAAAAGAAAAGGAAAGGAAAGAAAAGAAAAGAAAAGGAAAGGAAAGGAAAGGAAAGGAAAGAAAAGTAAAGTAAAGTAAAGAAAAGGAAAGGAAAGGAAAGAAAAGGAAAGTCAAGGAAAGAAAAGGAAAGTAAAGTAAAGTAAAGGAAAGAAAAGAAAAGTAAAGTAAAGAAAAGGAAAGAAAAGTAAAGTAAAGTAAAGGAAAGAAAAGAAAAGGAAAGTAAAGTAAAGTAAAGTAAAGAAAAGGAAAGAAAAGAAAGTAAAGTAAAGTAAAGAAAATGAAAGAAAAGTAAAGTAAAGTAAAGAAAAGGAAAGAAAAGGAAAGTAAAGTAAAGGAAAGAAAAGAAAAGAAAAGTAAAGTAAAGAAAAGAAAAATAAAGTAAAGTAAAGAAAAGGAAAGAAAAGTAAAGAAAAGTAAAGTAAAGGAAAGAAAAGAAAAAAAAGGAAAGTAAAGGAAAGAAAAGGAAAGAAAAGTAAAGAAAAGTAAAGTAAAGGAAAGAAAAGAAAAGGAAAGTAAAGGAAAGAAAAGAAAAGGAAAGTAAAGTAAAGAAAAGGAAAGTAAAGTAAAGAAAAGGAAAGAAAAGGAAAGAAAAGTAAAGTAAAGGAAAGAAAAGAAAAGAAAAGGAAAGTAAAGAAAAGAAAAGAAAAGGAAAGTAAAGGAAAGAAAAGAAAAGGAAAGAAAAGGAAAGTAAAGGAAAGAAAAGTAAAGTAAAGTAAAGGAAAGAAAAGAAAAGGAAAGTAAAGGAAAGAAAAAGAAAGGAAAGTAAAGTAAAAAAAAGGAAAGAAAAGGAAAGAAAAGTAAAGTAAAGGAAAGAAAAGAAAAGAAAAGGAAAGTAAAGAAAAGTAAAGTAAAGAAAAGGAAAGTAAAGAAAAGAAAAGAAAAGGAAAGGAAAGGAAAGAAAAGGAAAGTAAAGTAAAGTAAAGTAAAGTAAAGAACAGGAAAGAAAAGTAAAGAAAAGTAAAGTAAAGTATAGTAAAGAAAAGGAAAGTAAAGTAAAGAAAAGGAAAGAAAAGGAAAGGAAAGTAAAGAAAAGGAAAGAAAAGTAAAGAAAAGTAAAGTAAAGGAAAGAAAAGAAAAGAAAAGGAAAGTAAAGAAAAGAAAGGAAAAGGAAAGTAAAGGAAAGAAAAGAAAAGAAAAGGAAAGTAAAGTAAAGAAAATTAAAGAAAAGTAAAGTAAAGGAAAGGAAAGAAAAGAAAAGGAAAGTAAAGTAAAGTAAAGTAAAGAAAAGGAAAGAAAAGAAAAGAAAGTAAAGTAAAGTAAAGAAAAGGAAAGAAAAGTAAAGTAAAGTAAAGAAAAGAAAAGAAAAGGAAAGGAAAGGAAAGTAAAGGAAAGAAAAGGAAAGAAAAGGAAAGTAAAGGAAAGAAAAGTAAAGTCAAGTAAAGGAAAGAAAAGAAAAGGAAAGTAAAGGAAAGAAAAGGAAAGAAAAGGAACGTAAAGTAAAAAAAAGGAAAGAAAAGGAAAGAAAAGTAAAGTAAAGGAAAGAAAAGAAAAGAAAAGGAAAGTAAAGAAAAGTAAAGTAAAGAAAAGGAAAGTAAAGAAAAGAAAAGGAAAGGAAAGGAAAGGAAAGAAAAGGAAAGTAAAGGAAAGTAAAGTAAAGTAAAGAACAGGAAAGAAAAGTAAAGAAAAGTAAAGTAAAGTATAGTAAAGAAAAGGAAAGTAAAGTAAAGAAAAGGAAAGAAAAGGAAAGGAAAGTAAAGAAAAGGAAAGAAAAGTAAAGAAAAGTAAAGTAAAGGAAAGAAAAGAAAAGAAAAGAAAAGAAAAGGAAAGTAAAGAAAAGAAAGGAAAAGGAAAGGAAAGGAAAGAAAAGAAAAGGAAAGTAAAGTAAAGAAAATTAAAGAAAAGTAAAGTAAAGTAAAGTAAAGAAAAGGAAAGAAAAGAAAGTAAAGTAAAGTAAAGAAAAGGAAAGAAAAGTAAAGTAAAGTAAAGAAAAGAAAAGAAAAGGAAAGGAAAGGAAAGTAAAGGAAAGAAAAGGAAAGTAAAGTAAAGTAAAGGAAAGAAAAGAAAAGTAAAGTAAAGTAAAGAAAAGGAAAGAAAAGTAAAGTAAAGTAAAGGAAAGAAAAGAAAAGGAAAGTAAAGTAAAGTAAAGTAAAGAAAAGGAAAGAAAAGAAAGTAAAGTAAAGTAAAGAAAAGGAAAGAAAAGTAAAGTAAAGTAAAGTAAAGTAAAGTAAAGAAAAGGAAAGAAAAGAAAAGTAAAGTAAAGTAAAGGAAAGAAAAGAAAAGTAAAGTAAAGAAAAGAAAAATGAAGTAAAGTAAAGAAAAGGAAAGAAAAGTAAAGAAAAGCAAAGTAAAGGAAAGAAAAGAAAAAAAAGGACAGTAAAGAAAAGGAAAGTAAAGGAAAGAAAAGAAAAGGAAAGTAAAGGAAAGAAAAGAAAAGGAAAGTAAAGGAAAGAAAAGAAAAGGAAAGTAAAGTAAAGAAAAGTAAAGAAAAGGAAAGAAAAGGAAAGAAAAGGAAAGTAAAGTAAAGGAAAGAAAAGAAAAGAAAAGGAAAGTAAAGAAAAGAAAAGAAAAGGAAAGTAAAGGAAAGAAAAGAAAAGGAAAGTAAAGGAAAGAAAAGTAAAGTCAAGTAAAGGAAAGAAAAGCAAAGCAAAGTAAAGTAAAGAAAAGAAAAGAAAAGAAAAGGAAAGGAAAGGAAAGTAGAGAAAAGGAAAGAAAAGGAAAGGAAAGAAAAGAAAAGAAAAGAAAAGGAAAGTAGAGAAAAGGAAAGAAAAGAAATAAAAGTAAAGTAAAGTAAAGAAAAGAAAAGGAAAGTAAAGTAAAGTTAAGTAAAGTAAAGAAAAGGAAAGGAAAGGAAAGGAAAGTAGAGAAAAGAAAAGAAAAGGAAAGTAAAGGAAAGTAGAGAAAAGGAAAGAAAAGGAAAGGAAAGAAAAGAAAAGAAAAGGAAAGGAAAGGAAAGTAGAGAAAAGGAAAGAAAAGAAATAAAAGTAAAGTAAAGTAAAGAAAAGAAAAGGAAAGTAAAGTAAAGTTAAGTAAAGTAAAGAAAAGGAAAGGAAAGGAAAGTAGAGAAAAGAAAAGAAAAGGAAAGGAAAGGAAAGAATAGAAAAGAAAAGGAAAGGAAAGTAAAAAAAAACGGAAAGGAAAGAAAAGAACAGGAAAGTAAAGAAAAGGAAAGTAATGTAAAGGAAAGTAAAGAAAAGAAAAGAAAAGAAAAGGAAAGGAAAGGAAAGAAAAGGAAAGGAAAGAAAAGAAAATAATTGAAAAGAAAAGGAAAGGAAAGGAAAGAAAAGAAAAGAAAAGTAAAGTAAAGTAAAGAAAATAAAAGAAAAGGAAAGAAAAGAAAAGAAAAGAAAAGGAAAGGAAAGGAAAGAAAAGAAAAGAAAAGATAAGGAAAGGAAAGGAAAGGAAAGAAAAGAAAAGGAAAGGAAAGGAAAGAAAAGAAAAGAAAAGAAAAGTAAAGTAAACTAAAGAAAAGAAAAGAAAAGGAAAGGAAAGAAAAGAAAAGAAAAGAAAAGGAAAGGAAAGGAAAGAAAAGAAAAGAAAAGGAAAGGAAAGGAAAGTAAAGTAAAGTAAAGAAAAGAAAAGAAAAGGAAAGGAAAGGAAAGAAAAGGAAAGTAAAGGAAAGAAAAGGAAAGTAAAGTAAAGTCAAGGAAAGAAAAGAAAAGTAAAGAAAAGTAAAGGAAAGAAAAGAAAAGGAAAGTAAAGTAAAGTAAAGTAAAGAAAAGGAAAGAAAAGGAAAGAAAAGTAAAGTAAAGTAAAGAAAAGGAAAGAAAAGGAAAGTAAAGTAAAGGAAAGAAAAGAAAAGAAAAGTAAAGTAAAGAAAAGAAAAATAAAGTAAAGTAAAGAAAAGGAAAGAAAAGTAAAGAAAAGTAAAGTAAAGGAAAGAAAAGAAAAAAAAGGAAAGTAAAGGAAAGAAAAGGAAAGAAAAGTAAAGAAAAGTAAAGTAAAGGAAAGAACAGAAAAGGAAAGTAAAGGAAAGAAAAGAAAAGGAAAGTAAAGTAAAGAAAAGGAAAGTAAAGTAAAGAAAAGGAAAGAAAAGGAAAGAAAAGTAAAGTAAAGGAAAGAAAAGAAAAGAAAAGAAAAGGAAAGTAAAGAAAAGAAAAGAAAAGGAAAGTAAAGGAAAGAAAAGAAAAGGAAAGAAAAGGAAAGTAAAGGAAAGAAAAGTAAAGTAAAGTAAAGGAAAGAAAAGGAAAGGAAAGTAAAGGAAAGAAAAGGAAAGAAAAGGAAAGTAAAGTAAAAAAAAGGAAAGAAAAGGAAAGAAAAGTAAAGTAAAGGAAAGAAAAGAAAAGGAAAGTAAAGAAAAGTAAAGTAAAGAAAAGGAAAGTAAAGAAAAGAAAAGAAAAGGAAAGGAAAGGAAAGAAAAGGAAAGTAAAGGAAAGTAAAGTAAAGTAAAGAACAGGAAAGAAAAGTAAAGAAAAGTAAAGTAAAGTATAGTAAAGAAAAGGAAAGTAAAGTAAAGAAAAGGAAAGAAAAGGAAAGGAAAGTAAAGAAAAGGAAAGAAAAGTAAAGAAAAGTAAAGTAAAGGAAAGAAAAGAAAAGAAAAGAAAAGAAAAGAAAAGAAAAGGAAAGTAAAGAAAAGAAAGGAAAAGGAAAGTAAAGGAAAGAAAAGAAAAGGAAAGTAAAGTAAAGAAAATTAAAGAAAAGTAAAGGAAAGGAAAGGAAAGAAAAGAAAAGAAAAGGAAAGTAAAGTAAAGTAAAGTAAAGAAAAGGAAAGAAAAGAAAGTAAAGTAAAGTAAAGAAAAGCAAAGAAAAGTAAAGTAAAGTAAAGAAAAGAAAAGGAAAGTAAAGTAAAGTAAAGAAAAGGAAAGAAAAGAAAGTAAAGTAAAGTAAAGAAAAGGAAAGAAAAGTAAAGTAAAGTAAAGAAAAGACAAGAAAAGGAAAGGAAAGGAAAGGAAAGGAAAGAAAAGGAAAGAAAAGGAAAGTAAAGGAAAGAAAAGTAAAGTAAAGTAAAGGAAAGAAAAGGAAAGTAAAGGAAAGAAAAGGAACGTAAAGTAAAAAAAAGGAAAGAAAAGGAAAGAAAAGTAAAGAAAAGTAAAGTAAAGGAAAGAAAAGAAAAAAAAGGAAAGTAAAGAAAAGGAAAGTAAAGGAAAGAAAAGGAAAGAAAAGTAAAGAAAAGTAAAGTAAAGGAAAGAAAAGAAAAGGAAAGTAAAGGAAAGAAAAGAAAAGGAAAGTAAAGTAAAGAAAAGGAAAGTAAAGTAAAGAAAAGGAAAGAAAAGGAAAGAAAAGTAAAGTAAAGAAAAGTAAAGAAAAGAAAAGAAAAGGAAAGTAAAGGAAAGAAAAGAAAAGAAAAGGAAAGGAAAGGAAAGGAAAGAAAAGGAAAGAAAAGAAAAGAAAAGAAAAGAAAATAATTGAAAAGAAAAGGAAAGGAAAGGAAAGAAAAGAAAAGAAAAGTAAAGTAAAGTAAAGAAAAGAAAAGGAAAGGAAAGGAAAGGAAAGAAAAGAAAAGAAAAGAAAAGAAAAGGAAAGGAAAGGAAAGGAAAGAAAAGTAAAGTAAAGTAAAGAAAAGGAAAGGAAAGGAAAGAAAAGGAAAGTCAAGGAAAGAAAAGGAAAGTAAAGTAAAGTAAAGGAAAGAAAAGAAAAGTTAAGTAAAGTAAAGAAAAGGAAAGAAAAGTAAAGTAAAGTAAAGGAAAGAAAAGAAAAGGAAAGTAAAGTAAAGTAAAGTAAAGAAAAGGAAAGAAAAGAAAGTAAAGTAAAGTAAAGTAAAGAAAAGGAAAGAAAAGGAAAGTAAAGAAAAGGAAAGGAAAGAAAAGAACAGAAAAGAACAGAAAAGTAAAGTAAAGTAAAGGAAAGGAAAGGAAAGTAAAAAAAGCAAAGCAAAGTAAAGTAAAGAAAAGAAAAGAAAAGGAAAGGAAAGGAAAGTAGAGAAAAGGAAAGAAAAGGAAAGGAAAGAAAAGAAAAGAAAAGGAAAGGAAAGGAAAGTAGAGAAAAGGAAAGAAAAGAAATAAAAGTAAAGTAAAGTAAAGAAAAGAAAAGGAAAGTAAAGTAAAGTTAAGTAAAGTAAAGAAAAGGAAAGGAAAGGAAAGGAAAGTAGAGAAAAGAAAAGGAAAGGAAAGGAAAGAATAGAAAAGAAAAGGAAAGGAAAGTAAAAAAAAAACGGAAAGGAAAGAAAAGAACAGGAAAGTAAAGAAAAGGAAAGTAATGTAAAGGAAAGTAAAGAAAAGAAAAGAAAAGAAAAGAAAAGGAAAGGAAAGGAAAGAAAAGGAAAGGAAAGAAAAGAAAATAATTGAAAAGAAAAGGAAAGGAAAGGAAAGAAAAGAAAAGAAAAGTAAAGTAAAGTAAAGAAAAAAAAAGGAAAGGAAAGAAAAGAAAAGAAAAGGAAAGGAAAGGAAAGAAAAGAAAAGAAAAGATAAGGAAAGGAAAGGAAAGGAAAGGAAAGGAAAGGAAAGGAAAGGAAAGAAAAGAAAAGAAAAGAAAAGTAAAGTAAAGAAAAGAAAAGAAAAGGAAAGGAAAGGAAAGGAAAGAAAAGAAAAGAAAAGAAAAGAAAAGGAAAGGAAAGGAAAGGAAAGGAAAGGAAAGGAAAGGAAAGTAAAGAAAAGGAAAGGAAAGGAAAGAAAAGGAAAGTCAAGGAAAGAAAAGGAAAGTAAAGTAAAGTAAAGGAAAGAAAAGAAAAGTAAAGTAAAGAAAAGGAAAGAAAAGTAAAGTAAAGTCAAGGAAAGAAAAGAAAAGGAAAGTAAAGTAAAGTAAAGAAAAGGAAAGAAAAGAAAGTAAAGTAAAGTAAAGAAAAGGAAAGAAAAGTAAAGTAAAGTAAAGAAAAGGAAAGAAAAGGAAAGTAAAGTAAAGGAAAGAAAAGAAAAGAAAAGTAAAGTAAAGAAAAGAAAAATAAAGTAAAGTAAAGAAAAGGAAAGAAAAGTAAAGAAAAGTAAAGTAAAGGAAAGAAAAGAAAAAAAAGGAAAGTAAAGGAAAGAAAAGGAAAGAAAAGTAAAGAAAAGTAAAGTAAAGGAAAGAAAAGAAAAGGAAAGTTAAGGAAAGAAAAGAAAAGGAAAGTAAAGTAAAGAAAAGGAAAGTAAAGTAAAGAAAAGGAAAGAAAAGGAAAAGAAAAGTAAAGTAAAGGAAAGAAAAGAAAAGAAAAGGAAAGTAAAGAAAAGAAAAGAAAAGGAAAGTAAAGGAAAGAAAAGAAAAGGAAAGAAAAGGAAAGTAAAGGAAAGAAAAGTAAAGTAAAGTAAAGGAAAGAAAAGAAAAGGAAAGTAAAGGAAAGAAAAGGAAAGTAAAGTAAAAAAAAGGAAAGAAAAGGAAAGAAAAGTAAAGTAAAGGAAAGAAAAGAAAAGAAAAGGAAAGTAAAGAAAAGTAAAGTAAAGAAAAGGAAAGTAAAGAAAAGAAAAGAAAAGGAAAGGAAAGGAAAGAAAAGGAAAGTAAAGGAAAGTAAAGTAAAGTAAAGAACAGGAAAGAAAAGTAAAGAAAAGTAAAGTAAAGTATAGTAAAGAAAAGGAAAGTAAAGTAAAGAAAAGGAAAGAAAAGGAAAGGAAAGTAAAGAAAAGGAAAGAAAAGTAAAGAAAAGTAAAGTAAAGGAAAGAAAAGAAAAGAAAAGTAAAGGAAAGTAAAGAAAAGAAAGGAAAAGGAAAGTAAAGGAAAGAAAAGAAAAGGAAAGTAAAGTAAAGAAAATTAAAGAAAAGTAAAGTAAAGGAAAGGAAAGAAAAGAAAAGAAAAGGAAAGTAAAGTAAAGTAAAGTAAAGAAAAGGAAAGAAAAGAAAGTAAAGTAAAGTAAAGAAAAGGAAAGAAAAGTAAAGTAAAGTAAAGAAAAGAAAAGAAAAGGAAAGGAAAGGAAAGTAAAGGAAAGAAAAGGAAAGAAAAGGAAAGTAAAGGAAAGAAAAGTAAAGTAAAGTAAAGGAAAGAAAAGAAAAGGAAAGTAAAGGAAAGAAAAGGAAAGAAAAGGAACGTAAAGTAAAAAAAAGGAAAGAAAAGGAAAGAAAAGTAAAGTAAAGGAAAGAAAAGAAAATAAAAGGAAAGAAAAGAAAAGTAAAGTAAAGAAAAGGAAAGTAAAGAAAAGAAAAGAAAAGGAAAGGAAAGAAAAGGAAAGTAAAGGAAAGTAAAGTAAAGTAAAGAACAGGAAAGAAAAGTAAAGAAAAGTAAAGTAAAGTATAGTAAAGAAAAGGAAAGTAAAGTAAAGAAAAGGAAAGGAAAGTAAAGGAAAGGAAAGAAAAGTAAAGAAAAGTAAAGTAAAGGAAAGAAAAGAAAAGAAAAGAAAAGGAAAGTAAAGAAAAGAAAGGAAAAGGAAAGTAAAGGAAAGAAAAGAAAAGGAAAGTAAAGTAAAGAAAATTAAAGAAATGTAAAGGAAAGGAAAGAAAAGAAAAGAAAAGGAAAGTAAAGTAAAGTAAAGAAAAGGAAAGAAAAGAAAGTAAAGTAAAGTAAAGAAAAGGAAAGAAAAGTAAAGTAAAGTAAAGAAAAGAAAAGGAAAGAAAAGAAAGTAAAGTAAAGTAAAGAAAAGGAAAGAAAAGTAAAGTAAAGTAAAGAAAAGAAAAGAAAAGGAATGGAAAGGAAAGTAAAGGAAAGAAAAGGAAAGAAAAGGAAAGTAAAGGAAAGAAAAGTAAAGTAAAGTAAAGGAAAGAAAAGAAAAGGAAAGTAAAGGAAAGAAAAGGAAAGAAAAGGAACGTAAAGTAAAAAAAAGGAAAGAAAAGGAAAGAAAAGTAAAGAAAAGTAAAGTAAAGGAAAGAAAAGAAAAAAAGGAAAGTAAAGAAAAGGAAAGTAAAGGAAAGAAAAGGAAAGAAAAGTAAAGTAAAGGAAAGAAAAGAAAAGGAAAGTAAAGGAAAGAAAAGAAAAGGAAAGTAAAGTAAAGAAAAGGAAAGTAAAGTAAAGAAAAGGAAAGAAAAGGAAAGAAAAGTAAAGTAAAGAAAAGAAAAGAAAAGAAAAGAAAAGGAAAGTAAAGGAAAGAAAAGAAAAGAAAAGGAAAGGAAAGGAAAGGAAAGAAAAGGAAAGAAAAGAAAAGAAAATAATTGAAAAGAAAAGGAAAGGAAAGGAAAGAAAAGAAAAGAAAAGAAAAGTAAAGTAAAGAAAAGAAAAGGAAAGGAAAGGAAAGGAAAGAAAAGAAAAGAAAAGAAAAGAAAAGGAAAGGAAAGGAAAGGAAAGAAAAGTAAAGTAAAGTAAAGCAAAGAAAAGGAAAGGAAAGGAAAGAAAAGGAAAGTCAAGGAAAGAAAAGGAAAGTAAAGTAAAGTAAAGGAAAGAAAAGAAAAGTTAAGTAAAGTAAAGAAAAGGAAAGAAAAGTAAAGTAAAGTAAAGGAAAGAAAAGAAAAGGAAAGTAAAGTAAAGTAAAGTAAAGAAAAGGAAAGAAAAGAAAGTAAAGTAAAGTAAAGTAAAGTAAAGAAAAGGAAAGAAAAGTAAAGTAAAGAAAAGGAAAGGAAAGAAAAGAACAGAAAAGAACAGAAAAGTAAAGTAAAGTAAAGGAAAGGAAAGGAAAGTAAAAAAAGCAAAGCAAAGTAAAGTAAAGAAAAGAAAAGAAAAGAAAAGGAAAGGAAAGGAAAGTAGAGAAAAGGAAAGAAAAGGAAAGGAAAGAAAAGAAAAGAAAAGGAAAGGAAAGGAAAGTAGAGAAAAGGAAAGAAAAGAAATAAAAGTAAAGTAAAGTAAAGAAAAGAAAAGGAAAGTAAAGTAAAGTTAAGTAAAGTAAAGAAAAGGAAAGGAAAGGAAAGGAAAGTAGAGAAAAGAAAAGAAAAGGAAAGGAAAGGAAAGAAAAAAAAGAAAAGGAAAGGAAAGTAAAAAAAAACGGAAAGGAAAGAAAAGAACAGGAAAGTAAAGAAAAGGAAAGTAATGTAAAGGAAAGTAAAGAAAAGAAAAGAAAAGAAAAGAAAAGGAAAGGAAAGGAAAGAAAAGGAAAGGAAAGAAAAGAAAATAATTGAAAAGAAAAGGAAAGGAAAGGAAAGAAAAGAAAAGAAAAGTAAAGTAAAGTAAAGAAAAAAAAAGAAAAGGAAAGAAAAGAAAAGAAAAGGAAAGGAAAGGAAAGAAAAGAAAAGAAAAGATAAGGAAAGGAAAGGAAAGGAAAGAAAAGGAAAGGAAAGGAAAGAAAAGAAAAGAAAAGAAAAGTAAAGTAAAGAAAAGAAAAGAAAAGGAAAGGAAAGAAAAGAAAAGAAAAGAAAAGGAAAGGAAAGGAAAGGAAAGGAAAGAAAAGTAAAGTAAAGTAAAGAAAAGGAAAGGAAAGGAAAGAAAAGGAAAGTCAAGGAAAGAAAAGGAAAGTAAAGTAAAGTAAAGGAAAGAAAAGAAAAGTAAAGTAAAGAAAAGGAAAGAAAAGTAAAGTAAAGTAAAGGAAAGAAAAGAAAAGGAAAGTAAAGTAAAGTAAAGTAAAGAAAAGGAAAGAAAAGAAAGTAAAGTAAAGTAAAGAAAAGGAAAGAAAAGTAAAGTAAAGTAAAGAAAAGGAAAGAAAAGGAAAGTAAAGTAAAGGAAAGAAAAGAAAAGAAAAGTAAAGTAAAGAAAAGAAAAATAAAGTAAAGTAAAGAAAAGGAAAGAAAAGTAAAGAAAAGTAAAGTAAAGGAAAGAAAAGAAAAAAAGGAAAGTAAAGGAAAGAAAAGGAAAGAAAAGTAAAGAAAAGTAAAGTAAAGGAAAGAAAAGAAAAGGAAAGGAAAGGAAAGAAAAGAAAAGGAAAGTAAAGTAAAGAAAAGGAAAGTAAAGTAAAGAAAAGGAAAGAAAGGAAAGAAAAGTAAAGTAAAGGAAAGAAAAGAAAAGAAAAGGAAAGTAAAGAAAAGAAAAGAAAAGGAAAGTAAAGGAAAGAAAAGAAAAGGAAAGAAAAGGAAAGTAAAGGAAAGAAAAGTAAAGTAAAGTAAAGGAAAGAAAAGAAAAGGAAAGTAAAGGAAAGAAAAGGAAAGAAAAGGAAAGTATTGTAAAAAAAAGGAAAGAAAAGGAAAGAAAAGTAAAGTAAAGGAAAGAAAAGAAAAGAAAAGGAAAGTAAAGAAAAGTAAAGTAAAGAAAAGGAAAGTAAAGAAAAGAAAAGAAAAGGAAAGGAAAGGAAAGAAAAGGAAAGTAAAGGAAAGTAAAGTAAAGTAAAGAACAGGAAAGAAAAGTAAAGAAAAGTAAAGTAAAGTATAGTAAAGAAAAGGAAAGTAAAGTAAAGAAAAGGAAAGAAAAGGAAAGGAAAGGAAAGAAAAGGAAAGAAAAGTAAAGAAAAGTAAAGTAAAGGAAAGAAAAGAAAAGAAAAGAAAAGGAAAGTAAAGAAAAGAAAGGAAAAGGAAAGTAAAGGAAAGAAAAGAAAAGAAAAGGAAAGTAAAGTAAAGAAAATTAAAGAAAAGTAAAGTAAAGGAAAGGAAAGAAAAGAAAAGAAAAGGAAAGTAAAGTAAAGTAAAGTAAAGAAAAGGAAAGAAAAGAAAGTAAAGTAAAGTAAAGAAAAGGAAAGAAAAGTAAAGTAAAGTAAAGAAAAGAAAAGAAAAGAAAAGGAAAGAAAAGGAAAGTAAAGGAAAGAAAAGTAAAGTAAAGTAAAGGAAAGAAAAGAAAAGGAAAGTAAAGGAAAGAAAAGGAAAGAAAAGGAACGTAAAGTAAAAAAAAGGAAAGAAAAGTAAAGTAAAGGAAAGAAAAGAAAAGAAAAGGAAAGTAAAGAAAAGTAAAGTAAAGAAAAGGAAAGTAAAGAAAAGAAAAGGAAAGGAAAGGAAAGGAAAGAAAAGGAAAGTAAAGTAAAGTAAAGTAAAGAACAGGAAAGAAAAGTAAAGAAAAGTAAAGTAAAGTATAGTAAAGAAAAGGAAAGTAAAGTAAAGAAAAGGAAAGAAAAGGAAAGGAAAGTAAAGAAAAGGAAAGAAAAGTAAAGAAAAGTAAAGTAAAGGAAAGAAAAGAAAAGAAAAGAAAAGAAAAGGAAAGTAAAGAAAAGAAAGGAAAAGGAAAGGAAAGGAAAGAAAAGAAAAGGAAAGTAAAGTAAAGAAAATTAAAGAAAAGTAAAGTAAAGGAAAGGAAAGAAAAGAAAAGAAAAGGAAAGTAAAGTAAAGTAAAGTAAAGAAAAGGAAAGAAAAGAAAGTAAAGTAAAGTAAAGAAAAGGAAAGAAAAGTAAAGTAAAGAAAAGAAAAGAAAAGGAAAGGAAAGGAAAGTAAAGGAAAGAAAAGGAAAGTAAAGTAAAGGAAAGAAAAGAAAAGTAAAGTAAAGTAAAGAAAAGGAAAGAAAAGTAAAGTAAAGTAAAGGAAAGAAAAGAAAAGGAAAGTAAAGTAAAGTAAAGAAAAGGAAAGAAAAGAAAGTAAAGTAAAGTAAAGAAAAGGAAAGAAAAGTAAAGTAAAGTAAAGTAAAGTAAAGAAAAGGAAAGAAAAGAAAAGTAAAGTAAAGTAAAGGAAAGAAAAGAAAAGTAAAGTAAAGAAAAGAAAAATGAAGTAAAGTAAAGAAAAGGAAAGAAAAGTAAAGAAAAGCAAAGTAAAGGAAAGAAAAGAAAAAAAAGGACAGTAAAGAAAAGGAAAGTAAAGGAAAGAAAAGGAAAGAAAAGTAAAGAAAAGTAAAGGAAAGAAAAGAAAAGGAAAGTAAAGTAAAGAAAAGGAAAGTAAAGTAAAGAAAAGGAAAGAAAAGGAAAGAAAAGTAAAGTAAAGAAAAGAAAAGAAAAGAAAAGAAAAGGAAAGTAAAGGAAAGAAAAGAAAAGAAAAGGAAAGGAAAGGAAAGAAAAGGAAAGAAAAGAAAAGAAAATAATTGAAAAGAAAAGGAAAGGAAAGAAAAGAAAAGAAAAGAAAAGAAAAGAAAAGTAAAGTAAAGAAAAGAAAAGGAAAGGAAAGGAAAGGAAAGAAAAGAAAAGAAAAGAAAAGAAAAGGAAAGGAAAGGAAAGGAAAGGAAAGGAAAGAAAAGTAAAGTAAAGCAAAGAAAAGGAAAGGAAAGGAAAGAAAAGGAAAGTCAAGGAAAGAAAAGGAAAGTAAAGTAAAGTAAAGGAAAGAAAAGAAAAGTTAAGTAAAGTAAAGAAAAGGAAAGAAAAGTAAAGGAAAGTAAAGTAAAGTAAAGTAAAGGAAAGAAAAGAAAAGGAAAGTAAAGTAAAGTAAAGTAAAGAAAAGGAAAGAAAAGAAAGTAAAGTAAAGTAAAGTAAAGTAAAGAAAAGGAAAGAAAAGTAAAGTAAAGAAAAGGAAAGGAAAGAAAAGAACAGAAAAGAACAGAAAAGTAAAGTAAAGTAAAGGAAAGGAAAGGAAAGTAAAAAAAGCAAAGCAAAGTAAAGTAAAGAAAAGAAAAGAAAAGAAAAGGAAAGGAAAGGAAAGTAGAGAAAAGGAAAGAAAAGGAAAGGAAAGAAAAGAAAAGAAAAGGAAAGGAAAGGAAAGTAGAGAAAAGGAAAGAAAAGAAATAAAAGTAAAGTAAAGTAAAGAAAAGAAAAGGAAAGTAAAGTAAAGTTAAGTAAAGTAAAGAAAAGGAAAGGAAAGGAAAGGAAAGTAGAGAAAAGAAAAGAAAAGGAAAGGAAAGGAAAGAATAGAAAAGAAAAGGAAAGGAAAGTAAAAAAAACGGAAAGGAAAGAAAAGAACAGGAAAGTAAAGAAAAGGAAAGTAATGTAAAGGAAAGTAAAGAAAAGAAAATAAAAGAAAAGAAAAGGAAAGGAAAGGAAAGAAAAAAGGAAAGGAAAAGAAAAGAAAATAATTGAAAAGAAAAGGAAAGGAAAGGAAAGAAAAGAAAAGAAAAGTAAAGTAAAGTAAAGAAAAAAAAAAGGAAAACGAAAGAAAAGAAAAGAAAAGGAAAGGAAAGGAAAAGAAAAGAAAAGAAAAGATAAGGAAAGGGAAGGAAAGGAAAGGAAGAAAGGAAAAGGAAAGGAAAGAAAAGAAGAAAAGAAAAGAAAAGAAAAGTAAAGTAAAGAAAGAAAAGAAAAGGAAAGGAAAGAAAAAGAAAAGAAAAGGAAAGGAAAGGAAAGGAAAGGAAAGAAAAGTAAAGTAAAGTAAAGAAAAGGAAAGGGAAAGGAAAGAAAAGGAAAGTCAAGGAAAGAAAAGGAAAGTAAAGTAAGTAAAGGAAAGAAAGAAAAGTAAAGTAAAGAAAAGGAAAGAAAAGTAAAGTAAAGTAAAGAAAGAAAAGAAAAGGAAAGTAAAGTAAAGTAAAGTAAAGAAAAGGAAAGAAAAGAAAGTAAAGTAAAGTAAAGAAAGGAAAGAAAAGTAAAGTAAAGTAAAGAAAAGGAAAGAAAAGGAAAGTAAAGTAAAGAAAGAAAAGAAAAGAAAAGTAAAGTAAAGAAAGAAAAATAAAGTAAAGTAAAGAAAAGGAAAGAAAAGAAAAGAAAAGTAAAGTAAAGGAAAGAAAAGAAAAAAAAAGGAAAGTAAAGGAAAGAAAAGGAAAGAAAGTAAAGAAAAGTAAAGTAAAGGAAAGAAAAGAAAAGGAAAGTAAAGGAAAGAAAAGAAAAGGAAAGTAAAGAAAAGGAAAGAAAAGGAAAAGAAAAGTAAAGTAAAGGAAAAGAAAGAAAAGAAAGGAAAGTAAAGAAAGAAAAGAAAGAAAGTAAAGGAAAGAAAAGGAAAGAAAAGGAAAGTAAGGAAAGAAAAGTAAAGTAAAGTAAAGGAAAGAAAGAAAAGGAAAGTAAAGGAAAGAAAAGGAAAGAAAAGGAAAGTAAAGTAAAAAAAAGGAAAGAAAAGGAAAGAAAAGTAAAGTAAAGGAAAGAAAAGAAAAGAAAAGGAAAGTAAAGAAAAGTAAAGTAAAGAAAAGGAAAGTAAAGAAAAGCAAAGAAAAGGAAAGGAAAGGAAAGAAAAGCAAAGTAAAGGAAAGTAAAGTAAAGTAAAGAACAGGAAAGAAAAGTAAAGAAAAGTAAAGTAAAGTATAGTAAAGAAAAGGAAAGTAAAGTAAAGAAAAGGAAAGAAAAGGAAAGGAAAGGAAAGAAAAGGAAAGAAAAGTAAAGAAAAGTAAAGTAAAGGAAAGAAAAGAAAAGAAAAGAAAAGGAAAGTAAAGAAAAGAAAGGAAAAGGAAAGTAAAGGAAAGAAAAGAAAAGGAAAGTAAAGTAAAGAAAATTAAAGAAAAGTAAAGTAAAGGAAAGGAAAGAAAAGAAAAGGAAAGAAAAGAAAAGTAAAGTAAAGAAAAGGAAAGTAAAGAAAAGAAAAGAAAAGGAAAGGAAAGAAAAGGAAAGTAAAGGAAAGTAAAGTAAAGTAAAGAACAGGAAAGAAAAGTAAAGAAAAGTAAAGTAAAGTATAGTAAAGAAAAGGAAAGTAAAGTAAAGAAAAGGAAAGGAAAGTAAAGGAAAGGAAAGAAAAGTAAAGAAAAGTAAAGTAAAGGAAAGAAAAGAAAAGAAAAGAAAAGGAAAGTAAAGAAAAGAAAGGAAAAGGAAAGTAAAGGAAAGAAAAGAAAAGGAAAGTAAAGTAAAGAAAATTAAAGAAATGTAAAGGAAAGGAAAGAAAAGAAAAGAAAAGGAAAGTAAAGTAAAGTAAAGTAAAGAAAAGGAAAGAAAAGAAAGTAAAGTAAAGTAAAGAAAAGGAAAGAAAAGTAAAGTAAAGTAAAGAAAAGAAAAGGAAAGAAAAGAAAGTAAAGTAAAGTAAAGAAAAGGAAAGAAAAGTAAAGTAAAGTAAAGAAAAGAAAAGAAAAGGAAAGGAAAGTAAAGGAAAGAAAAGGAAAGAAAAGGAAAGTAAAGGAAAGAAAAGTAAAGTAAAGTAAAGGAAAGAAAAGAAAAGGAAAGTAAAGGAAAGAAAAGGAAAGAAAAGGAACGTAAAGTAAAAAAAAGGAAAGAAAAGGAAAGAAAAGTAAAGAAAAGTAAAGTAAAGGAAAGAAAAGAAAAAAAGGAAAGTAAAGAAAAGGAAAGTAAAGGAAAGAAAAGGAAAGAAAAGTAAAGAAAAGTAAAGTAAAGGAAAGAAAAGAAAAGGAAAGTAAAGGAAAGAAAAGAAAAGGAAAGTAAAGTAAAGAAAAGGAAAGTAAAGTAAAGAAAAGGAAAGAAAAGGAAAGAAAAGTAAAGTAAAGAAAAGAAAAGAAAAGAAAAGAAAAGGAAAGTAAAGGAAAGAAAAGAAAAGAAAAGGAAAGGAAAGGAAAGGAAAGAAAAGGAAAGAAAAGAAAAGAAAATAATTGAAAAGAAAAGGAAAGGAAAGAAAAGAAAAGAAAAGAAAAGAAAAGTAAAGTAAAGTAAAGAAAAGAAAAGGAAAGGAAAGGAAAGGAAAGAAAAGAAAAGAAAAGAAAAGAAAAGGAAAGGAAAGGAAAGGAAAGGAAAGGAAAGAAAAGTAAAGTAAAGTAAGCAAAGAAAAGGAAAGGAAAGGAAAGAAAAGGAAAGTCAAGGAAAGAAAAGGAAAGTAAAGTAAAGTAAAGGAAAGAAAAGAAAAGTTAAGTAAAGTAAAGAAAAGGAAAGAAAAGTAAAGTAAAGTAAAGGAAAGAAAAGAAAAGGAAAGTAAAGTAAAGTAAAGTAAAGAAAAGGAAAGAAAAGAAAGTAAAGTAAAGTAAAGTAAAGTAAAGAAAAGGAAAGAAAAGTAAAGTAAAGAAAAGGAAAGGAAAGAAAAGAACAGAAAAGAACAGAAAAGTAAAGTAAAGTAAAGGAAAGGAAAGGAAAGTAAAAAAAGCAAAGCAAAGTAAAGTAAAGAAAAGAAAAGAAAAGAAAAGGAAAGGAAAGGAAAGTAGAGAAAAGGAAAGAAAAGGAAAGGAAAGAAAAGAAAAGAAAAGGAAAGGAAAGGAAAGTAGAGAAAAGGAAAGAAAAGAAATAAAAGTAAAGTAAAGTAAAGAAAAGAAAAGGAAAGTAAAGTAAAGTTAAGTAAAGTAAAGAAAAGGAAAGGAAAGGAAAGGAAAGTAGAGAAAAGAAAAGAAAAGGAAAGGAAAGGAAAGAAAAAAAAGAAAAGGAAAGGAAAGTAAAAAAACGGAAAGGAAAGAAAAGAACAGGAAAGTAAAGAAAAGGAAAGTAATGTAAAGGAAAGTAAAGAAAAGAAAAGAAAAGAAAAGAAAAGGAAAGGAAAGGAAAGAAAAGGAAAGGAAAGAAAAGAAAATAATTGAAAAGAAAAGGAAAGGAAAGGAAAGAAAAGAAAAGAAAAGTAAAGTAAAGTAAAGAAAAAAAAAGAAAAGGAAAGAAAAGAAAAGAAAAGGAAAGGAAAGGAAAGAAAAGAAAAGAAAAGAAAAGATAAGGAAAGGAAAGGAAAGGAAAGAAAAGGAAAGGAAAGGAAAGAAAAGAAAAGAAAAGGAAAGTAAAGTAAAGAAAAGAAAAGAAAAGGAAAGGAAAGAAAAGAAAAGAAAAGAAAAGGAAAGGAAAGGAAAGGAAAGAAAAGTAAAGTAAAGTAAAGAAAAGGAAAGGAAAGGAAAGAAAAGGAAAGTCAAGGAAAGAAAAGGAAAGTAAAGTAAAGTAAAGGAAAGAAAAGAAAAGTAAAGTAAAGAAAAGGAAAGAAAAGTAAAGTAAAGTAAAGGAAAGAAAAGAAAAGGAAAGTAAAGTAAAGTAAAGTAAAGAAAAGGAAAGAAAAGAAAGTAAAGTAAAGTAAAGAAAAGGAAAGAAAAGTAAAGTAAAGTAAAGAAAAGAAAAGAAAAGAAAAGTAAAGTAAAGAAAAGAAAAATAAAGTAAAGTAAAGAAAAGGAAAGAAAAGTAAAGAAAAGTAAAGTAAAGGAAAGAAAAGAAAAAAAGGAAAGTAAAGGAAAGGAAAGGAAAGAAAAGTAAAGAAAAGTAAAGTAAAGGAAAGAAAAGAAAAGGAAAGGAAAGGAAAGAAAAGAAAAGGAAAGTAAAGTAAAGAAAAGGAAAGTAAAGTAAAGAAAAGGAAAGAAAAGGAAAGAAAAGTAATGTAAAGGAAAGAAAAGAAAAGAAAAGGAAAGTAAAGAAAAGAAAAGAAAAGGAAAGTAAAGGAAAGAAAAGAAAAGGAAAGAAAAGGAAAGTAAAGGAAAGAAAAGTAAAGTAAAGTAAAGGAAAGAAAAGAAAAGGAAAGTAAAGGAAAGAAAAGGAAAGAAAAGGAAAGTATTGTAAAAAAAGGAAAGAAAAGGAAAGAAAAGTAAAGTAAAGGAAAGAAAAGAAAAGAAAAGGAAAGTAAAGAAAAGTAAAGTAAAGAAAAGGAAAGTAAAGAAAAGAAAAGAAAAGGAAAGGAAAGGAAAGAAAAGGAAAGTAAAGGAAAGTAAAGTAAAGTAAAGAACAGGAAAGAAAAGTAAAGAAAAGTAAAGTAAAGTATAGTAAAGAAAAGGAAAGTAAAGTAAAGAAAAGGAAAGAAAAGGAAAGGAAAGGAAAGAAAAGGAAAGAAAAGTAAAGAAAAGTAAAGTAAAGGAAAGAAAAGAAAAGAAAAGAAAAGAAAAGGAAAGTAAAGAAAAGAAAGGAAAAGGAAAGTAAAGGAAAGAAAAGAAAAGAAAAGGAAAGTAAAGTAAAGAAAATTAAAGAAAAGTAAAGTAAAGGAAAGGAAAGAAAAGAAAAGAAAAGGAAAGTAAAGTAAAGTAAAGTAAAGAAAAGGAAAGAAAAGAAAGTAAAGTAAAGTAAAGAAAAGGAAAGAAAAGTAAAGTAAAGTAAAGAAAAGAAAAGAAAAGAAAAGGAAAGAAAAGGAAAGTAAAGGAAAGAAAAGTAAAGTAAAGTAAAGGAAAGAAAAGAAAAGGAAAGTAAAGGAAAGAAAAGGAAAGAAAAGGAACGTAAAGTAAAAAAAAGGAAAGAAAAGTAAAGTAAAGGAAAGAAAAGAAAAGAAAAGGAAAGTAAAGAAAAGTAAAGTAAAGAAAAGGAAAGTAAAGAAAAGAAAAGGAAAGGAAAGGAAAGGAAAGAAAAGGAAAGTAAAGGAAAGTAAAGTAAAGTAAAGAACAGGAAAGAAAAGTAAAGAAAAGTAAAGTAAAGTATAGTAAAGAAAAGGAAAGTAAAGAAAAGGAAAGAAAAGGAAAGGAAAGTAAAGAAAAGGAAAGAAAAGTAAAGAAAAGTAAAGTAAAGGAAAGAAAAGAAAAGAAAAGAAAAGAAAAGGAAAGTAAAGAAAAGAAAGGAAAAGGAAAGGAAAGGAAAGAAAAGAAAAGGAAAGTAAAGTAAAGAAAATTAAAGAAAAGTAAAGGAAAGGAAAGGAAAGAAAAGAAAAGAAAAGGAAAGTAAAGTAAAGTAAAGTAAAGAAAAGGAAAGAAAAGAAAGTAAAGTAAAGTAAAGAAAAGGAAAGAAAAGTAAAGTAAAGTAAAGAAAAGAAAAGAAAAGGAAAGGAAAGGAAAGTAAAGGAAAGAAAAGGAAAGTAAAGTAAAGGAAAGAAAAGAAAAGTAAAGTAAAGTAAAGAAAAGGAAAGAAAAGTAAAGTAAAGTAAAGGAAAGAAAAGAAAAGGAAAGTAAAGTAAAGTAAAGTAAAGAAAAGGAAAGAAAAGAAAGTAAAGTAAAGTAAAGAAAAGGAAAGAAAAGTAAAGTAAAGTAAAGTAAAGTAAAGAAAAGGAAAGAAAAGAAAAGTAAAGTAAAGTAAAGGAAAGAAAAGAAAAGTAAAGTAAAGAAAAGAAAAATGAAGTAAAGTAAAGAAAAGGAAAGAAAAGTAAAGAAAAGCAAAGTAAAGGAAAGAAAAGAAAAAAAAGGACAGTAAAGAAAAGGAAAGTAAAGGAAAGAAAAGGAAAGAAAAGTAAAGAAAAGTAAAGTAAAGGAAAGAAAAGAAAAGGAAAGTAAAGGAAAGAAAAGAAAAGGAAAGTAAAGTAAAGAAAAGGAAAGTAAAGTAAAGAAAAGGAAAGAAAAGGAAAGAAAAGTAAAGTAAAGAAAAGAAAAGAAAAGAAAAGAAAAGGAAAGTAAAGGAAAGAAAAGAAAAGAAAAGGAAAGGAAAGGAAAGAAAAGGAAAGAAAAGAAAAGAAAATAATTGAAAAGAAAAGGAAAGGAAAGGAAAGAAAAGAAAAGAAAAGAAAAGAAAAGTAAAGTAAAGTAAAGAAAAGGAAAGGAAAGGAAAGGAAAGAAAAGAAAAGAAAAGAAAAGAAAAGGAAAGGAAAGGAAAGGAAAGGAAAGGAAAGGAAAGAAAAGTAAAGTAAAGCAAAGAAAAGGTAAGGAAAGGAAAGAAAAGGAAAGTCAAGGAAAGAAAAGGAAAGTAAAGTAAAGTAAAGGAAAGAAAAGAAAAGTTAAGTAAAGTAAAGAAAAGGAAAGAAAAGTAAAGGAAAGTAAAGTAAAGTAAAGGAAAGAAAAGAAAAGTAAAGTAAAGTAAAGTAAAGTAAAGAAAAGGAAAGAAAAGAAAGTAAAGTAAAGTAAAGTAAAGTAAAGAAAAGGAAAGAAAAGTAAAGTAAAGAAAAGGAAAGGAAAGAAAAGAACAGAAAAGAACAGAAAAGTAAAGTAAAGTAAAGGAAAGGAAAGTAAAAAAAGCAAAGCAAAGTAAAGTAAAGAAAAGAAAAGAAAAGAAAAGGAAAGGAAAGGAAAGTAGAGAAAAGGAAAGAAAAGGAAAGGAAAGAAAAGAAAAGAAAAGGAAAGGAAAGGAAAGTAGAGAAAAGGAAAGAAAAGAAATAAAAGTAAAGTAAAGTAAAGAAAAGAAAAGGAAAGTAAAGTAAAGTTAAGTAAAGTAAAGAAAAGGAAAGGAAAGGAAAGGAAAGTAGAGAAAAGAAAAGAAAAGGAAAGGAAAGGAAAGAATAGAAAAGAAAAGGAAAGGAAAGTAAAAAAAAACGGAAAGGAAAGAAAAGAACAGGAAAGTAAAGAAAAGGAAAGTAATGTAAAGGAAAGTAAAGAAAAGAAAAGAAAAGAAAAGAAAAGGAAAGGAAAGGAAAGAAAAGGAAAGGAAAGAAAAGAAAATAATTGAAAAGAAAAGGAAAGGAAAAGGAAAGAAAAGAAAAGAAAAGTAAAGTAATAGAAAAAAAAGAAAGGAAGAAAGAAAAGAAAAGGAAAGGAAAGGAAAGAAAAGAAAAGAAAAGAAAAGATAAGGAAAGGAAGGAAAGGAAGAAAAGGAAAGGAAAGGAAAGAAAAGAAAAGAAAAGAAAAGTAAAGTAAAGAAAAGAAAAGAAAAGGGAAAGGAAAGAAAAGAAAAGAAAAGGAAAGGAAAGGAAAGGAAAGGAAAGGAAAAGTAAAGTAAAGTAAAGAAAAGGAAAGGAAAAGGAAAGAAAAGGAAAGTCAAGGAAAGAAAAGGAAAGTAAAGTAAGTAAAGGAAAGAAAAGAAAAGTAAAGTAAAGAAAAGGAAAGAAAAGTAAAGTAAAGGAAAGAAAAGAAAAGGAAAGTAAAGTAAAGTAAAGTAAAGAAAAGGAAAGAAAAGAAAGTAAAGTAAAGTAAAGAAAGGAAAGAAAAGTAAGTAAAGTAAAGAAAAGGAAAGAAAAGGAAAGTAAAGTAAAGGAAAGAAAAGAAAAGAAAAGTAAAGTAAAGAAAAGAAAATAAAGTAAAGTAAAGAAAAGGAAAGAAAAGTAAAGAAAAGTAAAGTAAAGGAAAGAAAAGAAAAAAAAGGAAAGTAAAGGAAGAAAAGGAAAGAAAAGTAAAGAAAAGTAAAGTAAAGGAAAGAAAAGAAAAGGAAAGTAAAGGAAAGAAAAGAAAAGGAAAGTAAAGAAAAGGAAAGAAAAGGAAAGAAAAGTAAAGTAAAGGAAAGAAAAGAAAAGAAAAGGGAAAGTAAAGAAAAGAAAAGAAAAGGGAAAGTAAAGGAAAGAAAAGAAAAGGAAAGAAAAGGAAAGTAAAGGAAAGGAAAGTAAAGTAAAGTAAAGGAAAGAAAAGAAAAGGAAAGTAAAGGAAAGAAAAGGAAAGAAAAGGAAAGTAAAGTAAAAAAAAGGAAAGAAAAGGAAAGAAAAGTAAAGTAAAGGAAAGAAAAGAAAAGAAAAGGAAAGTAAAGAAAAGTAAAGTAAAGAAAAGGAAAGTAAAGAAAAGAAAAGAAAAGGAAAGGAAAGGAAAGAAAAGCAAAGTAAAGGAAAGTAAAGTAAAGTAAAGAACAGGAAAGAAAAGTAAAGAAAAGTAAAGTAAAGTATAGTAAAGAAAAGGAAAGTAAAGTAAAGAAAAGGAAAGAAAAGGAAAGGAAAGGAAAGAAAAGGAAAGAAAAGTAAAGAAAAGTAAAGTAAAGGAAAGAAAAGAAAAGAAAAGAAAAGGAAAGTAAAGAAAAGAAAGGAAAAGGAAAGTAAAGGAAAGAAAAGAAAAGGAAAGTAAAGTAAAGAAAATTAAAGAAAAGTAAAGTAAAGGAAAGGAAAGAAAAGAAAAGAAAAGAAAAGGAAAGTAAAGTAAAGTAAAGTAAAGAAAAGGAAAGAAAGAAAGTAAAGTAAAGTAAAGAAAAGGAAAGAAAAGTAAAGTAAAGTAAAGAAAAGAAAAGAAAAGAAAAGGAAAGAAAAGGAAAGTAAAGGAAAGAAAAGTAAAGTAAAGTAAAGGAAAGAAAAGAAAAGGAAAGTAAAGGAAAGAAAAGGAAAGAAAAGGAACGTAAAGTAAAAAAAAGGAAAGAAAAGTAAAGTAAAGGAAAGAAAAGAAAAGGAAAGTAAAGAAAAGTAAAGTAAAGAAAAGGAAAGTAAAGAAAAGAAAAGGAAAGGAAAGGAAAGGAAAGAAAAGGAAAGTAAAGGAAAGTAAAGTAAAGTAAAGAACAGGAAAGAAAAGTAAAGAAAAGTAAAGTAAAGTATAGTAAAGAAAAGGAAAGTAAAGTAAAGAAAAGGAAAGAAAAGGAAAGGAAAGTAAAGAAAAGGAAAGAAAAGTAAAGAAAAGTAAAGTAAAGGAAAGAAAAGAAAAGAAAAGAAAAGAAAAGGAAAGTAAAGAAAAGAAAGGAAAAGGAAAGGAAAGGAAAGAAAAGAAAAGGAAAGTAAAGTAAAGAAAATTAAAGAAAAGTAAAGTAAAGGAAAGGAAAGAAAAGAAAATAAAAGGAAAGTAAAGTAAAGTAAAGTAAAGAAAAGGAAAGAAAAGAAAGTAAAGTAAAGTAAAGAAAAGGAAAGAAAAGTAAAGTAAAGTAAAGAAAAGAAAAGAAAAGAAAAGGAAAGGAAAGGAAAGTAAAGGAAAGAAAAGGAAAGTAAAGTAAAGTAAAGGAAAGAAAAGAAAAGTAAAGTAAAGTAAAGAAAAGGAAAGAAAAGTAAAGTAAAGTAAAGGAAAGAAAAGAAAAGGAAAGTAAAGTAAAGTAAAGAAAAGGAAAGAAAAGAAAGTAAAGTAAAGTAAAGAAAAGGAAAGAAAAGTAAAGTAAAGTAAAGTAAAGTAAAGAAAAGGAAAGAAAAGAAAAGTAAAGTAAAGTAAAGGAAAGAAAAGAAAAGTAAAGTAAAGAAAAGAAAAATGAAGTAAAGTAAAGAAAAGGAAAGAAAAGTAAAGAAAAGCAAAGTAAAGGAAAGAAAAGAAAAAAAAGGACAGTAAAGAAAAGGAAAGTAAAGGAAAGAAAAGGAAAGAAAAGTAAAGAAAAGTAAAGTAAAGGAAAGAAAAGAAAAGGAAAGTAAAGGAAAGAAAAGAAAAGGAAAGTAAAGTAAAGAAAAGGAAAGAAAAGGAAAGAAAAGGAAAGAAAAGGAAAGAAAAGTAAAGTAAAGGAAAGAAAAGAAAAGAAAAGGAAAGTAAAGAAAAGAAAAGAAAAGGAAAGTAAAGGAAAGAAAAGAAACGGAAAGTAAAGGAAAGAAAAGGAAAGAAAAGTAAAGCAAAGTAAAGTAAAGAAAAGAAAAGAAAAGAAAAGGAAAGGAAAGTAAAGTAAAGAACAGGAAAGAAAAGTAAAGAAAAGTAAAGTAAAGTATAGTAAAGAAAAGGAAAGTAAAGTAAAGAAAAGGAAAGAAAAGGAAAGGAAAGTAAAGAAAAGGAAAGAAAAGTAAAGAAAAGTAAAGTAAAGGAAAGAAAAGAAAAGAAAAGAAAAGGAAAGTAAAGAAAAGAAAGGAAAAGGAAAGGAAAGGAAAGAAAAGAAAAGGAAAGTAAAGTAAAGAAAATTAAAGAAAAGTAAAGTAAAGGAAAGGAAAGAAAAGAAAAGAAAAGAAAAGGAAAGTAAAGTAAAGTAAAGTAAAGTAAAGAAAAGGAAAGAAAAGAAAGTAAATTAAAGTAAAGAAAAGGAAAGAAAAGTAAAGTAAAGTAAAGAAAAGAAAAGGAAAGGAAAGGAAAGTAAAGGAAAGAAAAGGAAAGTAAAGTAAAGTAAAGGAAAGAAAAGAAAAGTAAAGTAAAGTAAAGAAAAGGAAAGAAAAGTAAAGTAAAGTAAAGGAAAGAAAAGAAAAGGAAAGTAAAGTAAAGTAAAGTAAAGAAAAGGAAAGAAAAGAAAGTAAAGTAAAGTAAAGAAAAGGAAAGAAAAGTAAAGTAAAGTAAAGTAAAGTAAAGTAAAGAAAAGGAAAGAAAAGAAAAGTAAAGTAAAGTAAAGGAAAGAAAAGAAAAGTAAAGTAAAGAAAAGAAAAATGAAGTAAAGTAAAGAAAAGGAAAGAAAAGTAAAGAAAAGCAAAGTAAAGGAAAGAAAAGAAAAAAAGGACAGTAAAGAAAAGGAAAGTAAAGGAAAGAAAAGGAAAGAAAAGGAAAGAAAAGTAAAGTAAAGGAAAGAAAAGAAAAGGAAAGTAAAGGAAAGAAAAGAAAAGGAAAGTAAAGTAAAGAAAAGTAAAGAAAAGGAAAGAAAAGGAAAGAAAAGGAAAGAAAAGTAAAGTAAAGGAAAGAAAAGAAAAGAAAAGGAAAGTAAAGAAAAGAAAAGAAAAGGAAAGTAAAGGAAAGAAAAGAAAAGGAAAGTAAAGGAAAGAAAAGTAAAGTAAAGTAAAGGAAAGAAAAGAAAAGGAAAGTAAAGTAAAGAAAAGGAAAGAAAAGGAAAGTAAAGTAAAGAAAAGGAAAGAAAAGGAAAGAAAAGTAAAGTAAAGGAAAGAAAAGAAAAGAAAAGGAAAGTAAAGAAAAGTAAAGTAAAGAAAAGGAAAGTAAAGAAAAGAAAAGAAAAGAAAAGAAAAGGAAAGGAAAGGAAGGGAAAGGAAAGGAAAGGAAAGAAAAGTAAAGTAAAGAAAGTAAAAGTAAAGAAAAGAAAAGAAAAGTAAAGTAAAGTAAAGAAAAGAAAAGAAAAGAAATGAAAAGAAAAGTAAAGTAAAGAAAAGAAAAGTAAAGGAAAGAAAAGAAAAGAAAAGAAAAGGAAAGGAAAGGAAAGGAAAGGAAAGAAAAGTAAAGTAAAGGAAAGAAAAGAAAAAAAGAAAAGGAAAGTAAAGAAAAGAAAAGGAAAGTAAAGGAAAGAAAAGGAAAGAAGAGGAAAGGAAAGAAAAGGAAAGGAAAGGAAAGAAAAGAAAAGGAAAGTAAAGTAAAGAAAATGAAAGAAAAGTAAAGAAAAGTAAAGTAAAGGAAAGAAAAGAAAAGGAAAGGAAAGAAAAGAAAAGAAAAGGAAAGCAAAGGAAAGAAAAGAAAAGGAAAGAAAAGGAAAGTAAAGGAAAGAAAAGGAAAGTAAAGTAAAGAAAAGGAAAGAAAAGGAAAGTAAAGTAAAGAAAAGTAAAGAAAAGTAAAGTAAAGTAAAGAAAAGAAAAGTAAAGAAAAAAAAGAAAAGAAAAGTAAAGTAAAGTAAAGAAAAGGAAAGGAAAGGAAAGGAAAGAAAAGAAAAGAAAAGTAAAGAAAAGAAAAGAAAAAAAAGAAAAGGAAAGGAAAGAAAAGAAAAGGAAAGTAAAGTAAAGAAAAGGAAAGAAAAGTAAAGTAAAGTAAAGGAAAGAAAAGAAAAGGAAAGTAAAGTAAAGTAAAGTAAAGAAAAGGAAAGAAAAGAAAGTAAAGTAAAGTAAAGAAAAGGAAAGAAAAGTAAAGTAAAGTAAAGAAAAGGAAAGAAAAGAAAAGTAAAGTAAAGTAAAGGAAAGAAAAGAAAAGTAAAGTAAAGAAAAGAAAAATAAAGTGAAGTAAAGAAAAGGAAAGAAAAGTAAAGAAAAGCAAAGTAAAGGAAAGAAAAGAAAAAAAAAGGACAGTAAAGAAAAGGAAAGTAAAGGAAAGAAAAGGAAAGAAATGTAAAGAAAAGTAAAGTAAAGGAAAGAAAAGAAAAGGAAAGTAAAGGAAAGAAAAGAAAAGGAAAGTAAAGTAAAGAAAAGTAAAGAAAAGGAAAGAAAAGGAAAGAAAAGAAAAGGAAAGGAAGGGAAAGGAAAGGAAAGGAAAGAAAAGTAAAGTAAAGAAAGGAAAAGTAAAGAAAAGAAAAGAAAAGTAAAGTAAAGTAAAGTAAAGAAAAGAAAAGAAAAGAAATGAAAAGAAAAGTAAAGTAAAGAAAAGAAAAGAAAAGAAAAGAAAAGGAAAGGAAGGGAAAGGAAAGGAAAGGAAAGAAAAGTAAAGTAAAGAAAGGAAAAGTAAAGAAAAGAAAAGTAAAGTAAAGTAAAGTAAAGAAAAGAAAAGAAAAGAAATGAAAAGAAAAGTAAAGTAAAGAAAAGAAAAGTAAAGGAAAGAAAAGAAAAGAAAAGAAAAGAAAAGGAAAGGAAAGTAAAGAAAAGTAAAGTAAAGGAAAGAAAATAAAAAAAGAAAAGGAAAGTAAAGAAAAGAAAAGGAAAGTAAAGGAAAGAAAAGGAAAGAAGAGGAAAGGAAAGAAAAGGAAAGGAAAGGAAAGAAAAGAAAAGGAAAGTAAAGTAAAGAAAATGAAAGAAAAGTAAAGAAAAGTAAAGTAAAGGAAAGAAAAGAAAAGGAAAGGAAAGAAAAGAAAAGAAAAGGAAAGCAAAGGAAAGAAAAGAAAAGGAAAGAAAAGGAAAGTAAAGGAAAGAAAAGTAAAGTAAAGAAAAGAAAAGGAAAGTAAAGTAAAGAAAAGAAAAGGAAAGAAAAGGAAAGTAAAGGAAAGAAAAGAAAAGGAAAGTAAAGTAAAGAAAAGGAAAGAAAAGGAAAGAAAAGTAAAGTAAAGGAAAGAAAAGAAAAGAAAAGGAAAGTAAAGAAAAGAAAAGAAAAGGAAAGTAAAGGAAAGAAAAGGAACGGAAAGTAAAGGAAAGAAAAGTAAAGTCAAGTAAAGGAAAGAAAAGCAAAGCAAAGTAAAGTAAAGAAAAGAAAAGAAAAGAAAAGGAAAGGAAAGGAAAGTAGAGAAAAGGAAAGAAAAGGAAAGGAAAGTAAAGAAAAGGAAAGTAATGTAAAGGAAAGTAAAGAAAAGAAAAGAAAAGAAAAGAAAAGGAAAGGAAAGGAAAGAAAAGGAAAGGAAAGAAAAGAAAATAATTGAAAAGAAAAGGAAAGGAAAGGAAAGAAAAGAAAAGAAAAGTAAAGTAAAGTAAAGAAAATAAAAGAAAAGGAAAGAAAAGAAAAGAAAAGAAAAGGAAAGGAAAGAAAAGAAAAGAAAAGATAAGGAAAGGAAAGGAAAGGAAAGAAAAGAAAAGGAAAGGAAAGGAAAGAAAAGAAAATAAAAGAAAAGTAAAGTAAAGTAAAGAAAAGAAAAGAAAAGGAAAGGAAAGAAAAGAAAAGAAAAGGAAAGGAAAGGAAAGAAAAGAAAAGAAAAGGAAAGGAAAGAAAAGTAAAGTAAAGTAAAGAAAAGAAAAGAAAAGGAAAGGAAAGGAAAGAAAAGGAAAGTAAAGGAAAGAAAAGGAAAGTAAAGTAAAGTAAAGGAAAGAAAAGAAAAGTAAAGTAAAGAAAAGGAAAGAAAAGTAAAGTAAAGTAAAGGAAAGAAAAGAAAAGGAAAGTAAAGTAAAGTAAAGTAAAGAAAAGGAAAGAAAAGAAAGTAAAGTAAAGTAAAGAAAAGGAAAGAAAAGTAAAGTAAAGTAAAGAAAAGGAAAGAAAAGGAAAGTAAAGTAAAGGAAAGAAAAGAAAAGAAAAGTAAAGTAAAGAAAAGAAAAATAAAGTCAAGTAAAGAAAAGGAAAGAAAAGTAAAGAAAAGTAAAGTAAAGGAAAGAAAAGAAAAAAAAGGAAAGTAAAGGAAAGAAAAGGAAAGAAAAGTAAAGAAAAGTAAAGTAAAGGAAAGAAAAGAAAAGGAAAGTAAAGGAAAGAAAAGAAAAGGAAAGTAAAGGAAAGAAAAGGAAAGTAAAGTAAAGAAAAGGAAAGAAAAGGAAAGAAAAGTAAAGTAAAGGAAAGAAAAGAAAAGAAAAGGAAAGTAAAGAAAAGAAAAGAAAAGGAAAGTAAAGGAAAGAAAAGAAAAGGAAAGAAAAGGAAAGTAAAGGAAAGAAAAGTAAAGTAAAGTAAAGGAAAGAAAAGGAAAGTAAAGGAAAGAAAAGGAAAGAAAAGGAAAGTAAAGTAAAAAAAAGGAAAGAAAAGGAAAGAAAAGTAAAGTAAAGGAAAGAAAAGAAAAGAAAAGGAAAGTAAAGAAAAGTAAAGTAAAGAAAAGGAAAGTAAAGAAAAGAAAAGAAAAGGAAAGGAAAGGAAAGAAAAGGAAAGTAAAGGAAAGTAAAGTAAAGTAAAGAACAGGAAAGAAAAGTAAAGAAAAGTAAAGTAAAGTATAGTAAAGAAAAGGAAAGTAAAGTAAAGAAAAGGAAAGAAAAGGAAAGGAAAGTAAAGAAAAGGAAAGAAAAGTAAAGAAAAGTAAAGTAAAGGAAAGAAAAGAAAAGAAAAGAAAAGGAAAGTAAAGAAAAGAAAGGAAAAGGAAAGTAAAGGAAAGAAAAGAAAAGGAAAGTAAAGTAAAGAAAATTAAAGAAAAGTAAAGTAAAGGAAAGGAAAGAAAAGAAAAGAAAAGGAAAGTAAAGTAAAGTAAAGTAAAGAAAAGGAAAGAAAAGAAAGTAAAGTAAAGTAAAGAAAAGGAAAGAAAAGTAAAGTAAAGTAAAGAAAAGAAAAGGAAAGTAAAGTAAAGTAAAGTAAAGAAAAGGAAAGAAAAGAAAGTAAAGTAAAGTAAAGAAAAGGAAAGAAAAGTAAAGTAAAGTAAAGAAAAGAAAAGAAAAGGAAAGGAAAGGAAAGTAAAGGAAAGAAAAGGAAAGAAAAGGAAAGTAAAGGAAAGAAAAGTAAAGTAAAGTAAAGGAAAGAAAAGAAAAGGAAAGTAAAGGAAAGAAAAGGAAAGAAAAGGAACGTAAAGTAAAAAAAAGGAAGGAAAAGGAAAGAAAAGTAAAGTAAAGGAAAGAAAAGAAAAGAAAAGTAAAGTAAAGAAAAGGAAAGTAAAGAAAAGGAAAGTAAAGAAAAGAAAAGGAAAGGAAAGGAAAGAAAAGGAAAGTAAAGGAAAGTAAAGTAAAGTAAAGAACAGGAAAGAAAAGTAAAGAAAAGTAAAGTAAAGTATAGTAAAGAAAAGGAAAGTAAAGTAAAGAAAAGGAAAGGAAAAAAAGTAAAGCAAAGTAAAGTAAAGAAAAGAAAAGAAAAGAAAAGGAAAGTAAAGAAAAAAAAGGAAAAGGAAAGGAAAGGAAAGAAAAGAAAAGGAAAGTAAAGTAAAGAAAATTAAAGAAAAGTAAAGTAAAGGAAAGGAAAGAAAAGAAAAGAAAAGGAAAGTAAAGTAAAGTAAAGTAAAGTAAAGAAAAGGAAAGAAAAGAAAGTAAAGTAAAGTAAAGAAAAGGAAAGAAAAGTAAAGTAAAGTAAAGAAAAGAAAAGAAAAGGAAAGGAAAGGAAAGTAAAGGAAAGAAAAGGAAAGTAAAGTAAAGTAAAGGAAAGAAAAGAAAAGTAAAGTAAAGTAAAGAAAAGGAAAGAAAAGTAAAGTAAAGTAAAGGAAAGAAAAGAAAAGGAAAGTAAAGTAAAGTAAAGTAAAGAAAAGGAAAGAAAAGAAAGTAAAGTAAAGTAAAGAAAAGGAAAGAAAAGTAAAGTAAAGTAAAGTAAAGTAAAGTAAAGAAAAGGAAAGAAAAGAAAAGTAAAGTAAAGTAAAGGAAAGAAAAGAAAAGTAAAGTAAAGAAAAGAAAAATGAAGTAAAGTAAAGAAAAGGAAAGAAAAGTAAAGAAAAGCAAAGTAAAGGAAAGAAAAGAAAAAAAGGACAGTAAAGAAAAGGAAAGTAAAGGAAAGAAAAGGAAAGAAAAGTAAAGAAAAGTAAAGTAAAGGAAAGAAAAGAAAAGGAAAGTAAAGGAAAGAAAAGAAAAGGAAAGAAAAGGAAAGAAAAGGAAAGAAAAGGAAAGAAAAGGAAAGAAAAGGAAAGAAAAGTAAAGTAAAGGAAAGAAAAGAAAAGAAAAGGAAAGTAAAGAAAAGAAAAGAAAAGGAAAGTAAAGGAAAGAAAAGAAAAGGAAAGAAAAGGAAAGAAAAGTAAAGTAAAGGAAAGAAAAGAAAAGAAAAGGAAAGTAAAGAAAAGTAAAGTAAAGAAAAGGAAAGTAAAGAAAAGAAAAGAAAAGAAAAGAAAAGGAAAGGAAGGGAAAGGAAAGAAAAGTAAAGTAAAGAAAGTAAAAGTAAAGAAAAGAAAAGAAAAGTAAAGTAAAGTAAAGTAAAGAAAAGAAAAGAAAAGAAATGAAAAGAAAAGTAAAGTAAAGAAAAGAAAAGTAAAGGAAAGAAAAGAAAAGAAAAGAAATGAAAAGAAAAGAAAAGGAAAGAAAAGGAAAGTAAAGGAAAGAAAAGGAAAGTAAAGTAAAGAAAAGGAAAGAAAAGGAAAGTAAAGTAAAGAAAAGTAAAGAAAAGTAAAGTAAAGTAAAGAAAAGAAAAGTAAAGAAAAAAAGAAAAGAAAAGTAAAGTAAAGTAAAGAAAAGGAAAGGAAAGGAAAGGAAAGAAAAGAAAAGAAAAGAAAAGTAAAGAAAAGAAAAGAAAAAAAAAGAAAAGGAAAGGAAAGAAAAGAAAAGAAAAGTAAAGTAAAGTAAAGAAAAGGAAAGAAAAGTAAAGTAAAGTAAAGGAAAGAAAAGAAAAGGAAAGTAAAGTAAAGTAAAGTAAAGAAAAGGAAAGAAAAGAAAGTAAAGTAAAGTAAAGAAAAGGAAAGAAAAGTAAAGTAAAGTAAAGAAAAGGAAAGAAAAGAAAAGTAAAGTAAAGTAAAGGAAAGAAAAGAAAAGTAAAGTAAAGAAAAGAAAAATAAAGTGAAGTAAAGAAAAGGAAAGAAAAGTAAAGAAAAGCAAAGTAAAGGAAAGAAAAGAAAAGGACAGTAAAGAAAAGGAAAGTAAAGGAAAGAAAAGGAAAGAAAAGTAAAGAAAAGTAAAGTAAAGGAAAGAAAAGAAAAGGAAAGTAAAGGAAAGAAAAGAAAAGGAAAGTAAAGTAAAGAAAAGTAAAGAAAAGGAAAGAAAAGGAAAGAAAAGAAAAGGAAAGGAAGGGAAAGGAAAGGAAAGGAAAGAAAAGTAAAGTAAAGAAAGGAAAAGTAAAGAAAAGAAAAGAAAAGTAAAGTAAAGTAAAGTAAAGAAAAGAAAAGAAAAGAAATGAAAAGAAAAGTAAAGTAAAGAAAAGAAAAGAAAAGAAAAGGAAAGGAAGGGAAAGGAAAGGAAAGAAAAGTAAAGTAAAGAAAGGAAAAGTAAAGAAAAGAAAAGTAAAGTAAAGTAAAGTAAAGAAAAGAAAAGAAATGAAAAGAAAAGTAAAGTAAATATAAAAGAAAAGTAAAGGAAAGAAAAGAAAATAAAAGAAAAGAAAAGGAAAGGAAAGTAAAGAAAAGTAAAGTAAAGGAAAGAAAAGAAAAAAAGAAAAGGAAAGTAAAGAAAAGAAAAGGAAAGTAAAGGAAAGAAAAGGAAAGAAGAGGAAAGGAAAGAAAAGGAAAGGAAAGGAAAGAAAAGAAAAGGAAAGTAAAGTAAAGAAAATGAAAGAAAAGTAAAGAAAAGTAAAGTAAAGGAAAGAAAAGAAAAGGAAAGGAAAGAAAAGAAAAGAAAAGGAAAGCAAAGGAAAGAAAAGAAAAGGAAAGAAAAGGAAAGTAAAGGAAAGAAAAGTAAAGAAAAGAAAAGGAAAGTAAAGTAAAGAAAAGAAAAGGAAAGAAAAGGAAAGTAAAGTAAAGAAAAGAAAAGAAAAGTAAAGTAAAGTAAAGAAAAGAAAAGTAAAGAAAAAAAAAGAAAAGAAAAGTAAAGTAAAGAAAAGGAAAGGAAAGGAAAGAAAAGAAAAGAAAAGAAAAGTAAAGAAAAGAAAAGAAAAAAAAAGAAAAGGAAAGGAAAGAAAAGAAAAGAAAAGTAAAGTAAAGTAAAGAAAAGGAAAGAAAAGTAAAGTAAAGTAAAGGAAAGAAAAGAAAAGGAAAGTAAAGTAAAGTAAAGAAAAGGAAAGAAAAGAAAGTAAAGTAAAGTAAAGAAAAGGAAAGAAAAGTAAAGTAAAGTAAAGAAAAGGAAAGAAAAGAAAAGTAAAGTGAAGTAAAGAAAAGGAAAGAAAAGTAAAGAAAAGCAAAGTAAAGGAAAGAAAAGAAAAAAAAAGGACAGTAAAGAAAAGGAAAGTAAAGGAAAGAAAAGGAAAGAAAAGTAAAGAAAAGTAAAGTAAAGGAAAGAAAAGAAAAGGAAAGTAAAGGAAAGAAAAGAAAAGGAAAGTAAAGTAAAGAAAAGTAAAGAAAAGGAAAGAAAAGGAAAGAAAAGAAAAGGAAAGGAAGGGAAAGAAAAGGAAAGGAAAGAAAAGTAAAGTAAAGAAAGGAAAAGTAAAGAAAAGAAAAGAAAAGTAAAGTAAAGTAAAGTAAAGAAAAGAAAAGAAAAGAAAAGAAATGAAAAGAAAAGTAAAGTAAAGAAAAGAAAAGAAAAGAAAAGAAAAGGAAAGGAAGGGAAAGGAAAGGAAAGAAAAGTAAAGTAAAGAAAAGAAAAGAAAAGAAAAGAAATGAAAAGAAAAGTAAAGGAAAGAAAAGAAAAGAAAAGAAAAGGAAAGGAAAGTAAAGAAAAGTAAAGTAAAGGAAAGAAAAGAAAAAAAGAAAAGGAAAGTAAAGAAAAGAAAAGGAAAGTAAAGGAAAGAAAAGGAAAGAAGAGGAAAGGAAAGGAAAGGAAAGAAAAGAAAAGGAAAGTAAAGTAAAGAAAATGAAAGAAAAGTAAAGAAAAGTAAAGTAAAGGAAAGAAAAGAAAAGGAAAGGAAAGAAAAGAAAAGAAAAGGAAAGCAAAGGAAAGAAAAGAAAAGGAAAGAAAAGGAAAGTAAAGGAAAGAAAAGTAAAGTAAAGAAAAGAAAAGGAAAGTAAAGTAAAGAAAAGGAAAGAAAAGGAAAGTAAAGTAAAGAAAAGTAAAGAAAGGAAAAGTAAAGAAAAGAAAAGAAAAGTAAAGTAAAGTAAAGAAAAGAAAAGAAAAGAAAAGAAATGAAAAGTAAAGTAAAGTAAAGAAAAGAAAAGTAAAGGAAAGAAAAGAAAAGAAAAGAAAAGAAAAGGAAAGGAGAGGAAAGGAAAGGAAAGGAAAGAAAAGTAAAGCAAAGGAAAGAAAAGAAAAGAAAAGAAAAGGAAAGTAAAGAAAAGAAAAGGAAAGTAAAGGAAAGAAAAGGAAAGAAGAGGAAAGGAAAGAAGAGTAAAGGAAAGGAAAGAAAAGAAAAGGAAAGTAAAGTAAAGAAAAGGAAAGAAAAGTAAAGAAAAGTAAAGTAAAGGAAAGAAAAGAAAAGGAAAGGAAAGAAAAGAAAAGAAAAGGAAAGCAAAGGAAAGAAAAGGAAAGAAAAGGAAAGTAAAGGAAAGAAAAGTAAAGTAAAGAAAAGAAAAGAAAAGGAAAGTAAAGTAAAGAAAAGGAAAGAAAAGGAAAGTAAAGTAAAGAAAAGTAAAGAAAAGTAAAGTAAAGGAAAGAAAAGAAAAGGAAAGTAAAGTCAAGAAAAGGAAAGAGAAGTAAAGAAAAGGAAAGTAAAGAAAAGAAAAGAAAAGGAAAGTAAAGAAAAGAAAAGAAAAGGAAAGTAAAGGAAAGAAAAGGAAAGTAAAGGAAAGAAAAGTAAAGTAAAGTAAAGGAAAGAAAAGAAAAGGAAAGTAAAGTAAAGAAAAGAAAAGTAAAGGAAAGAAAAGAAAATAAAAGAAAAGAAAAGGAAAGGAAAGGAAAGGAAAGTAAAGAAAAGTAAAGTAAAGGAAAGAAAAGAAAAAAAGAAAAGGAAAGTAAAGAAAAGAAAAGGAAAGTAAAGGAAAGAAAAGGAAAGAAGAGGAAAGGAAAGAAAAGGAAAGGAAAGGAAAGAAAAGAAAAGGAAAGTAAAGTAAAGAAAATGAAAGAAAAGTAAAGAAAAGTAAAGTAAAGGAAAGAAAAGAAAAGGAAAGGAAAGAAAAGAAAAGAAAAGGAAAGCAAAGGAAAGAAAAGAAAAGGAAAGAAAAGGAAAGTAAAGGAAAGAAAAGGAAAGTAAAGTAAAGAAAAGGAAAGAAAAGGAAAGTAAAGTAAAGAAAAGTAAAGTAAAGTAAAGAAAAGAAAAGTAAAGAAAAAAAAAGAAAAGAAAAGTAAAGTAAAGTAAAGAAAAGGAAAGGAAAGGAAAGGAAAGAAAAGAAAAGAAAAGAAAAGTAAAGAAAAGAAAAGAAAAAAAAGAAAAGGAAAGGAAAGAAAAGAAAAGAAAAGAAAAGTAAAGTAAAGAAAAGGAAAGAAAAGTAAAGGAAAGTAAAGGAAAGAAAAGAAAAGGAAAGTAAAGTAAAGTAAAGAAAAGGAAAGAAAAGAAAGTAAAGTAAAGTAAAGAAAAGGAAAGAAAAGTAAAGTAAAGTAAAGAAAAGGAAAGAAAAGAAAAGTAAAGTAAAGTAAAGGAAAGAAAAGAAAAGTAAAGTAAAGAAAAGAAAAATAAAGTGAAGTAAAGAAAAGGAAAGAAAAGTAAAGAAAAGCAAAGTAAAGGAAAGAAAAGAAAAAAAAGGACAGTAAAGAAAAGGAAAGTAAAGGAAAGAAAAGGAAAGAAAAGTAAAGAAAAGTAAAGTAAAGGAAAGAAAAGAAAAGGAAAGTAAAGGAAAGAAAAGAAAAGGAAAGTAAAGTAAAGAAAAGTAAAGAAAAGGAAAGAAAAGGAAAGAAAAGAAAAGGAAAGGAAGGGAAAGGAAAGGAAAGGAAAGAAAAGTAAAGTAAAGAAAGGAAAAGTAAAGAAAAGAAAAGTAAAGTAAAGTAAAGAAAAGAAAAGAAAAGAAAAGAAATGAAAAGAAAAGTAAAGTAAAGAAAAGAAAAGAAAAGAAAAGAAAAGAAAAGGAAAGGAAGGGAAAGGAAAGGAAAGGAAAGAAAAGTAAAGTAAAGAAAGGAAAAGTAAAGAAAAGAAAAGAAAAGTCAAGTAAAGTAAAGTAAAGAAAAGAAAAGAAAAGAAATGAAAAGAAAAGTAAAGTAAAGAAAAGAAAAGAAAAGAAAAGAAAAGGAAAGGAAAGGAAGGGAAAGGAAAGGAAAGAAAAGTAAAGTAAAGAAAAGAAAAGAAATGAAAAGAAAAGTAAAGTAAAGGAAAGAAAAGAAAATAAAAGAAAAGAAAAGGAAAGGAAAGGAAAGTAAAGAAAAGTAAAGTAAAGGAAAGAAAAGAAAAAAAGAAAAGGAAAGTAAAGAAAAGAAAAGGAAAGTAAAGGAAAGAAAAGGAAAGAAGAGGAAAGGAAAGAAAAGGAAAGGAAAGGAAAGGAAAGAAAAGAAAAGGAAAGTAAAGTAAAGAAAATGAAAGAAAAGTAAAGAAAAGTAAAGTAAAGGAAAAAAAAGAAAAGGAAAGGAAAGAAAAGAAAAGAAAAGGAAAGCAAAGGAAAGAAAAGAAAAGGAAAGAAAAGGAAAGTAAAGGAAAGAAAAGTAAAGTAAAGAAAAGAAAAGGAAAGTAAAGTAAAGAAAAGGAAAGAAAAGGAAAGTAAAGTAAAGAAAAGTAAAGAAAGGAAAAGTAAAGAAAAGAAAAGAAAAGTAAAGTAAAGTAAAGAAAAGAAAAGAAATGAAAAGTAAAGTAAAGTAAAGAAAAGAAAAGTAAAGGAAAGAAAAGAAAAGAAAAGAAAAGAAAAGGAAAGGAGAGGAAAGGAAAGGAAAGGAAAGGAAAGAAAAGTAAAGCAAAGGAAAGAAAAGAAAAGAAAAGAAAAGGAAAGTAAAGAAAAGAAAAGGAAAGTAAAGGAAAGAAAAGGAAAGAAGAGGAAAGGAAAGAAGAGTAAAGGAAAGGAAAGAAAAGAAAAGGAAAGTAAAGTAAAGAAAAGGAAAGAAAAGTAAAGAAAAGTAAAGTAAAGGAAAGAAAAGAAAAGCAAAGGAAAGAAAAGAAAAGAAAAGGAAAGCAAAGGAAAGAAAAGAAAAGGAAAGAAAAGGAAAGTAAAGGAAAGAAAAGTAAAGTAAAGAAAAGAAAAGAAAAGGAAAGTAAAGTAAAGAAAAGGAAAGAAAAGGAAAGTAAAGTAAAGTAAAGAAAAGTAAAGAAAAGTAAAGTAAAGGAAAGAAAAGAAAAGGAAAGTAAAGTCAAGAAAAGGAAAGAGAAGTAAAGAAAAGGAAAGTAAAGGAAAGAAAAGAAAAGGAAAGTAAAGAAAAGAAAAGAAAAGGAAAGTAAAGGAAAGAAAAGTAAAGTAAAGTAAAGGAAAGAAAAGAAAAGGAAAGTAAAGTAAAGAAAAGGAAAGAAAAGTAAAGAAAAGTAAAGTAAAGGAAAGAAAAGAAAAGAAAAGGAAAGTAAAGAAAAGTAAAGTAAAGAAAAGGAAAGTAAAGAAAATAAAAGAAAATAAAATAAAAGGAAAGGTAGGGAAAGGAAAGTAAAGAAAAGTAAAGTAAAGTAAAGAAAAGAAAAGTCAAGAAAAAAAAGAAAAGAAAAGTAAAGTAAAGTAAAGAAAAGGAAAGGAAAGGAAAGGAAAGAAAAGAAAAGAAAAGGAAAGTAAAGTAAAGAAAAGGAAAGTAAAGTAAAGAAAAGGAAAGAAAAGGAAAGGAAAGTAAAGAAAAGGAAAGAAAAGTAAAGGAAAGTAAAGGAAAGAAAAGAAAAGGAAAGTAAAGTAAAGAAAAGGAAAGAAAAGGAAAGGAAAGTAAAGGAAAGAAAAGAAAAGGAAAGTAAAGTAAAGAAAAGGAAAGAAAAGGAAAGGAAAGGAAAGAAAAGGAAAGAAAAGGAAAGAAAAGTAAAGTAAAGGAAAGAAAAGAAAAGAAAAGGAAAGTAAAGAAAAGTAAAGTAAAGAAAAGGAAAGTAAAGAAAAGAAAAGAAAAGAAAAGGAAAGGAAGGGAACGGAAAGGAAAGAAAAGTAATGTACAGTAAAGAAAGGAAAAGTAAAGAAAAGAAAAGAAAAGTAAAGTAAAGTAAAGAAAAGAAATGAAAAGTAAAGTAAAGTAAAGAAAAAAAGTAAAGGAAAGAAAAGAAAATAAAAGAAAAGAAAAGGAAAGGAAAGGAAAGTAAAGAAAAGTAAAGTAAAGGAAAGAAAAGAAAAGAAAAGAAAAGGAAAGTAAAGAAAAGAAAAGGAAAGTAAAGGAAAGAAAAGGAAAGAAGAGGAAAGGAAAGAAAAGTAAAGTAAAGTAAAGAAAAGGAAAGAAAAGTAAAGAAAAGTAAAGTAAAGGAAAGAAAAGAAAAGGAAAGGAAAGAAAAGAAAAGAAAAGGAAAGCAAAGGAAAGAAAAGAAAAGGAAAGAAAAGGAAAGTAAAGGAAAGAAAAGTAAAGTAAAGAAAAGAAAAGGAAAGCAAAATAAAGAAAAGGAAAGAAAAGGAAAGTAAAGTAAAGAAAAGGAAAGAGAAGTAAAGAAAAGGAAAGTAAAGGAAAGAAAAGAAAAGGAAAGTAAAGAAAAGAAAAGAAAAGGAAAGAAAAGGAAAGTAAAGAAAAGAAAAGTAAAGTAAAGGAAAGAAAAGAAAAGGAAAGTAAAGTAAAGAAAAGGAAAGAAAAGGAAAGTAAAGTAAAGAAAAGGAAAGAAAAGTAAAGGAAAGGAAAGAAAAGAAAAGAAAAGGAAAGTAAAGAAAAGTAAAGTAAAGAAAAGGAAAGTAAAGAAAATAAAAGAAAATAAAATAAAAGGAAAGGTAGGGAAAGGAAAGTAAAGAAAAGTAAAGTAAAGTAAAGAAAAGAAAAGTAAAGAAAAAAAAGAAAAGAAAAGTAAAGTAAAGTAAAGTAAAGAAAAGGAAAGGAAAGAAAAGAAAAGAAAAGAAAAGTAAAGAAAAGAAAAGAAAAAAAAAGAAAAGGAAAGGAAAGAAAAGAAAAGAAAAGTAAAGTCAAGAAAAGAAAAAAAAGAAAAGGAAAGGAAAGAAAAGAAAAGAAAAGTAAAGTAAAGAAAAGAAAAGAAAAGAATAGAAAAGAAAAGGAAAGGAAAGGAAAGAAAAGAAAAGTAAAGTAAAGTAAAGAAAAGAAAAGTAAAGTAAAGTAATGTAAAGAAAAGTAAAGTAAAGTAAAGTAAAGTAAAGAAAAAAAAGGAAAAGAATAGTAAAGAAAAGAAAAGTATAGAAAAGAAAAGAAAAGAAAAGGAAAGGAAAGGAAAGGAAAGAAAAGAAAAGTAAAGTAAAGTAAAGTAAAGAAAAGAAAAGAAAAGAAAAGTAAAGTAAAGTAAAGTAAAGAAAAGTAAAGTCAAGTAAAGTAAAGAAAAAAAAGGAAAGTAAAGTAAAGTAAAGAAAAAAAGGAAAGTAAAGTAAAGGAAAGTAAAGGAAAGAATAACAACGGAAAGAAAAGAAAAGAAAAGTAAAGTAAAGTAAAGGAAAGGAAAGGAAAGAAAAGAAAAGAAAAGTAAAGTAAAGTAAAGGAAAGAAAAGAAAAGAAAAGTAAAGTAAAGTAGAGTAAAGTAAAGTAAAGTAGAGTAAAGTAAAGTAAAGTAAAGAACAGAAAAGGAAAGTAAAGAAAAGGAAAGGAAAGAAAAGAAAAGAAAAGTAAAGTAAAGTAAAGGAAAGGAAAGGAAAGTAAAAAAAGTAAAGCAAAGTAAAGTAAAGAAAAGAAAAGAAAAGGAAAGAAATGTAAAGAAAAGTAAAGTAAAGGAAAGAAAAGAAAAGAAAAGGAAAGTAAAGAAAAGTAAAGTAAAGTAAAGAAAAGGACAGTAAAGAAAATAAAAGAAAATAAAATAAAAGGAAAGGAAGGGAATGGAAGGGAAAGGAAAGGAAATAAAAGTAAAGTAAAGTAAAGAAAAGGAAAGTAAAGAAAAGAAAAGAAAAGTAAAGTAAAGTAAAGTAAAGAAAAGAAAAGAAAAGAAATGAAAAGTAAAGTAAAGTAAAGTAAAGAAAAGAAAAGAAAAGGAAAGTAAAGAAAAGAAAAGGAAAGGAAAGAAAAGTAAAGTAAAGGAAAGAAAAGAAAAGAAAAGAAAAGGAAAGTAAAGAAAATAAAAAGGAAAGTAAAAGAAAGAAAAGGAAAGAAGAGGAAAGGAAAGAAAAGGAAAGGAAAGAAAAGAAAAGGTAAGTAAAGAAAAGGAAAGAAAAGTAAAGAAAAGTAAAGTAAAGGAAAGAAAAGAAAAGGAAAGTAAAGAAAAGAAAAGAAAAGAAAAGGAAAGTAAAGGAAAGAAAAGAAAAGGAAAGAAAAGGAAAGTAAAGGAAAGAAAATTAAAGTAAAGTAAAGGAAAGAAAAGTAAAGTAAAGTAAAGTAAAGAAAAAAAAGGAAAGTAAAGTAAAGTAAAGAAAAAAAAGTAAAGTAAAGTAAAGGAAAGTAAAGAATAGCAATGGAAATAAAAGAAAAGTAAATTAAGGAAAGTAAAGTAAAGAAAAAAGGAAAGTAAAGGAAAGTAAAGGAAAGAATAACAACGGAAAGAAAAGAAAAGTAAAGTAAAGGAAAGGAAAGGAAAGAAAAGAAAAGAAAAGAAAAGCAAAGAAAAGTAAAGTAAAGGAAAGAAAAGTAAAGTAAAGTAGAGTAAAGTAAAGTAAATAAAAGGAAAGAAAGAAAAGAAAAGAAAAGAAAAGCAAAGGAAAGAAAGTAAAGAAAAGGAAAGTAAAGAAAAGTAAAGGAAAGTAAAGTAAAGAACAGAAAAGGAAAGTAAAGAAAAGGAAAGGAAAGAAAAGAAAAGTAAAGTAAAGGAAAGGAAAGTAAAAAAAGTAAAGCAAAGTAAAGTAAAGAAAAGAAAAGGAAAGGAAAGGAAAGTAGAGAAAAGGAAAGAAAAGAAAGAAAAGTAAAGTAAAGTAAAGTAAAGAAAAGAAAAGGAAAGAAAAGGAAAGAAAAGTAAAGAAAAGTAAAGGAAAGAAAAGAAAAGAAAAGGAAAGGAAAGTAAAGAAAAGTAAAGTAAAGTAAAGAAAAGGAAAGTAAAGAAAATAAAATAAAATAAAATAAAAGGAAAGGAAGGGAAAGGAAGGGAAAGGAAATAAAAGTAAAGTAAAGTAAAGAAAAGAAAAGAAAAGTAAAGAAAAGAAAAGAAAAGAAAAGTAAAGTAAAGTAAAATAAAGAAAAGAAAAGAAATGAAAAGTAAAGTAAAGTAAAGTAAAGAAAAGAAAAGAAAAGTAAAGTAAAGAAAAGAAAAGGAAAGGAAAGAAAAGTAAAGTAAAGGAAAGAAAAGAAAAGAAAAGAAAAGGAAGGTAAAGAAAATAAAAAGGAAAGTAAAAGAAAGAAAAGGAAAGAAGAGGAAAGGAAAGAAAAGTAAAGGAAAGAAAAGAAAAGGAAAGTAAAGAAAAGGAAAGAAAAGTAAAGAAAAGTAAAGGAAAGAAAAGAAAAGGAAAGAAAAGAAAAGAAAAGAAAAGGAAAGTAAAGGAAAGAAAAGAAAAGGAAAGAAAAGGAAAGTAAAGGAAAGAAAATTAAAGTAAAGTAAAGGAAAGAAAAGAAAAGTGAAGTAAAGAAAAGGAAAGTAAAGTAAAGTAAAATAAAGAAAAGTAAAGTAAAGTAAAGTAAAGTAAAGTAAAGAAAAAAAAAGAAAGTAAAGTAAAGTAAAGAAAAAAAAGGAAAGTAAAGTAAAGGAAAGTAAAGAATAGCAATGGAAAGAAAAGAAAAGTAAAGGAAAGAAAAGAAAAGAAAAGAAAAGGAAAGGAAAGGAAAGAAAAGAAAAGAAAAGTAAAGTAAAGTAAAGTAGAGTAAAGTAAAGTAAAGTAAAGTAAAGGAAAGAAAGAAAAGAAAAGAAAAGAAAAGAAGAGTAAAGGAAAGAAAATTAAAGAAAAGGAAAGTAAAGAAAAGGAAAGTAAAGAAAAGTAAAGGAAAGTAAAGAACAGAAAAGGAAAGGAAAGGAAAGAACAGAAAAGTAAAGTAAAGTAAAGAAAAGGAAAGGAAAGGAAAAAAAGTAAAGCAAAGTAAAGTAAAGAAAAGAAAAGAAAAGGAAAGGAAAGTAGAGAAAAGGAAAGAAAAGAAATAAAAGTAAAGTAAAGAAAAGCAAAGAAAAGAAAAGGAAAGGAAAGGAAAGGAAAGAAAAGGAAAGTAAAGGAAAGAAAAGGAAAGTAAAGTAAAGTAAAGTAAAGGAAAGAAAAGAAAAGTAAAGTAAAGAAAAGGAAAGAAAAGTAAAGTAAAGGAAAGAAAAGGAAAGTAAAGAAAAGGAAAGTAAAGTAAAGAAAAGGAAAGTAAAGAAAAGGAAAGTAAAGTAAAGAAAAGGAAAGAAAAGGAAAGAAAAGTAAAGTAAAGGAAAGAAAAGAAAAGAAAAGGAAAGTAAAGAAAAGAAAAGGAAAGTAAAGGAAAGAAAAGAAAAGGAAAGAAAAGGAAAGTAAAGGAAAGAAAAGTAAAGTAAAGTAAAGGAAAGAAAAGAAAAGGAAAGTAAAGTAAAGAAAAGGAAAGAAAAGGAAAGAAAAGTAAAGTAAAGAAAAGGAAAGTAAAGAAAAGTAAAGTAAAGAAAAGGAAAGTAAAGAAAAGAAAAGAAAAGGAAAGGAAAGAAAAGTAAAGTAAAGTAAAGAAAGGAAAAGTAAAGAAAAGAAAAGAAAAGTAAAGAAAAGTAAAGGAAAGAAAAGAAAAGAAAAGAAAAGAAAAGGAAAGGAAAGGAAAGGAAAGGAAAGAAAAGTAAAGGAAAGGAAAGAAAAGAAAAGAAAAGAAAAGAAAAGGAAAGTAAAGAAAAGAAAAGGAAAGTAAAGGAAAGAAAAGGAAAGAAGAGGAAAGGAAAGAAAAGTAAAGGAAAGGAAAGAAAAGAAAAGGAAAGTAAAGTAAAGAAAAGGAAAGAAAAGTAAAGAAAAGTAAAGGAAAGGAAAGAAAAGAAAAGGAAAGGAAAGAAAAGAAAAGGAAAGCAAAGGAAAGAAAAGAAAAGGAAAGAAAAGGAAAGTAAAGGAAAGAAAAGTAAAGTAAAGAAAATAAAAGAAAAGGAAAGTAAAGTAAAGAAAAGGAAAGAAAAGGAAAGTAAAGAAAATAAAAGAAAATAAAATAAAAGGAAAGGTAGGGAAAGGAAAGTAAAGAAAAGTAAAGTAAAGTAAAGAAAAGAAAAGTAAAGAAAAAAAAGAAAAGTAAAGTAAAGTAAAGAAAAGGAAAGGAAAGGAAAGGAAAGGAAAGAAAAGAAAAGGAAAGTAAAGTAAAGAAAAGGAAAGTAAAGTAAAGAAAAGGAAAGAAAAGGAAAGGAAAGTAAAGAAAAGGAAAGAAAAGTAAAGGAAAGTAAAGGAAATAAAGGAAAGGAAAGTAAAGTAAAGAAAAGGAAAGAAAAGGAAAGGAAAGTAAAGAAAAGGAAAGAAAAGGAAAGAAAAGTAAAGTAAAGGAAAGAAAAGAAAAGAAAAGGAAAGTAAAGAAAAGTAAAGTAAAGAAAAGGAAAGTAAAGAAAAGAAAAGAAAAGAAAAGAAAAGGAAAGGAAAGGAAGGGAACGGAAAGGAAAGAAAAGTAAAGTACAGTAAAGAAAGGAAAAGTAAAGAAAAGAAAAGAAAAGTAAAGTAAAGTAAAGTAAAGAAAAGAAAAGAAATGAAAAAGTAAAGTAAAGTAAAGAAAAAAAGTAAAGGAAAGAAAATAAAAGAAAAGTAAAGAAAAGGAAAGGGAAGTAAAGAAAAGTAAAGTAAAGGAAAGAAAAGAAAATAAAAGAAAAGGAAAGTAAAGAAAAGAAAAGGAAAGTAAAGGAAAGAAAAGGAAAGAAGAGGAAAGGAAAGAAAAGTAAAGTAAAGTAAAGAAAAGGAAAGAAAAGTAAAGAAAAGTAAAGTAAAGGAAAGAAAAGAAAAGGAAAGGAAAGAAAAGAAAAGAAAAGGAAAGCAAAGGAAAGAAAAGAAAAGGAAAGTAAAGAAAAGAAAAGAAAAGGAAAGTAAAGGAAAGAAAAGTAAAGTAAAGTAAAGAAAAGGAAAGAAAAGTAAAGAAAAGTAAAGTAAAGGAAAGAAAAGAAAAGAAAAGGAAAGTAAAGAAAAGTAAAGTAAAGAAAAGGAAAGTAAAGAAAATAAAAGAAAATAAAATAAAAGGAAAGGTAGGGAAAGGAAAGTAAAGAAAAGTAAAGTAAAGTAAAGAAAAGAAAAGTCAAGAAAAAAAAGAAAAGAAAAGTAAAGTAAAGTAAAGAAAAGGAAAGGAAAGGAAAGGAAAGAAAAGAAAAGAAAAGGAAAGTAAAGTAAAGAAAAGGAAAGTAAAGTAAAGAAAAGGAAAGAAAAGGAAAGGAAAGTAAAGAAAAGGAAAGAAAAGTAAAGGAAAGTAAAGGAAAGAAAAGAAAAGGAAAGTAAAGTAAAGAAAAGGAAAGAAAAGGAAAGGAAAGTAAAGGAAAGAAAAGAAAAGGAAAGTAAAGTAAAGAAAAGGAAAGAAAAGGAAAGGAAAGGAAAGAAAAGGAAAGAAAAGGAAAGAAAAGTAAAGTAAAGGAAAGAAAAGAAAAGAAAAGGAAAGTAAAGAAAAGTAAAGTAAAGAAAAGGAAAGTAAAGAAAAGAAAAGAAAAGAAAAGGAAAGGAAGGGAACGGAAAGGAAAGAAAAGTAATGTACAGTAAAGAAAGGAAAAGTAAAGAAAAGAAAAGAAAAGTAAAGTAAAGTAAAGAAAAGAAATGAAAAGTAAAGTAAAGTAAAGAAAAAAAGTAAAGGAAAGAAAAGAAAATAAAAGAAAAGAAAAGGAAAGGAAAGGAAAGTAAAGAAAAGTAAAGTAAAGGAAAGAAAAGAAAAGAAAAGAAAAGGAAAGTAAAGAAAAGAAAAGGAAAGTAAAGGAAAGAAAAGGAAAGAAGAGGAAAGGAAAGAAAAGTAAAGTAAAGTAAAGAAAAGGAAAGAAAAGTAAAGAAAAGTAAAGTAAAGGAAAGAAAAGAAAAGGAAAGGAAAGAAAAGAAAAGAAAAGGAAAGCAAAGGAAAGAAAAGAAAAGGAAAGAAAAGGAAAGTAAAGGAAAGAAAAGTAAAGTAAAGAAAAGAAAAGGAAAGCAAAATAAAGAAAAGGAAAGAAAAGGAAAGTAAAGTAAAGAAAAGGAAAGAGAAGTAAAGAAAAGGAAAGTAAAGGAAAGAAAAGAAAAGGAAAGTAAAGAAAAGAAAAGAAAAGGAAAGTAAAGGAAAGAAAAGAAAAGGAAAGAAAAGGAAAGTAAAGAAAAGAAAAGTAAAGTAAAGGAAAGAAAAGAAAAGGAAAGTAAAGTAAAGAAAAGGAAAGAAAAGGAAAGTAAAGTAAAGAAAAGGAAAGAAAAGGAAAGAAAAGTAAAGGAAAGGAAAGAAAAGAAAAGAAAAGGAAAGTAAAGAAAAGTAAAGTAAAGAAAAGGAAAGTAAAGAAAATAAAAGAAAATAAAATAAAAGGAAAGGTAGGGAAAGGAAAGTAAAGAAAAGTAAAGTAAAGTAAAGAAAAGAAAAGTAAAGAAAAAAAAGAAAAGAAAAGTAAAGTAAAGTAAAGTAAAGAAAAGGAAAGGAAAGAAAAGAAAAGAAAAGAAAAGTAAAGAAAAGAAAAGAAAAAAAAAGAAAAGGAAAGGAAAGAAAAGAAAAGAAAAGTAAAGTCAAGAAAAGAAAAAAAAGAAAAGGAAAGGAAAGAAAAGAAAAGAAAAGTAAAGTAAAGAAAAGAAAAGAAAAGAATAGAAAAGAAAAGGAAAGGAAAGGAAAGAAAAGAAAAGTAAAGTAAAGTAAAGAAAAGAAAAGTAAAGTAAAGTAATGTAAAGAAAAGTAAAGTAAAGTAAAGTAAAGTAAAGAAAAAAAAGGAAAAGAATAGTAAAGAAAAGAAAAGTATAGAAAAGAAAAGAAAAGAAAAGGAAAGGAAAGGAAAGGAAAGAAAAGAAAAGTAAAGTAAAGTAAAGTAAAGAAAAGAAAAGAAAAGTAAAGTAAAGTAAAGTAAAGAAAAGTAAAGTCAAGTAAAGTAAAGAAAAAAAAGGAAAGTAAAGTAAAGTAAAGAAAAAAAGGAAAGTAAAGTAAAGGAAAGTAAAGGAAAGAATAACAACGGAAAGAAAAGAAAAGAAAAGTAAAGTAAAGTAAAGGAAAGGAAAGGAAAGAAAAGAAAAGAAAAGTAAAGTAAAGTAAAGGAAAGAAAAGAAAAGAAAAGTAAAGTAAAGTAGAGTAAAGTAAAGTAAAGTAGAGTAAAGTAAAGTAAAGTAAAGAACAGAAAAGGAAAGTAAAGAAAAGGAAAGGAAAGAAAAGAAAAGAAAAGTAAAGTAAAGTAAAGGAAAGGAAAGGAAAGTAAAAAAAGTAAAGCAAAGTAAAGTAAAGAAAAGAAAAGAAAAGGAAAGAAATGTAAAGAAAAGTAAAGTAAAGGAAAGAAAAGAAAAGAAAAGGAAAGTAAAGAAAAGTAAAGTAAAGTAAAGAAAAGGACAGTAAAGAAAATAAAAGAAAATAAAATAAAAGGAAAGGAAGGGAATGGAAGGGAAAGGAAAGGAAATAAAAGTAAAGTAAAGTAAAGAAAAGGAAAGTAAAGAAAAGAAAAGAAAAGTAAAGTAAAGTAAAGTAAAGAAAAGAAAAGAAAAGAAATGAAAAGTAAAGTAAAGTAAAGTAAAGAAAAGAAAAGAAAAGGAAAGTAAAGAAAAGAAAAGGAAAGGAAAGAAAAGTAAAGTAAAGGAAAGAAAAGAAAAGAAAAGAAAAGGAAAGTAAAGAAAATAAAAAGGAAAGTAAAAGAAAGAAAAGGAAAGAAGAGGAAAGGAAAGAAAAGGAAAGGAAAGAAAAGAAAAGGTAAGTAAAGAAAAGGAAAGAAAAGTAAAGAAAAGTAAAGTAAAGGAAAGAAAAGAAAAGGAAAGTAAAGAAAAGAAAAGAAAAGAAAAGGAAAGTAAAGGAAAGAAAAGAAAAGGAAAGAAAAGGAAAGTAAAGGAAAGAAAATTAAAGTAAAGTAAAGGAAAGAAAAGTAAAGTAAAGTAAAGTAAAGAAAAAAAAGGAAAGTAAAGTAAAGTAAAGAAAAAAAAGTAAAGTAAAGTAAAGGAAAGTAAAGAATAGCAATGGAAATAAAAGAAAAGTAAATTAAGGAAAGTAAAGTAAAGAAAAAAGGAAAGTAAAGGAAAGTAAAGGAAAGAATAACAACGGAAAGAAAAGAAAAGTAAAGTAAAGGAAAGGAAAGGAAAGAAAAGAAAAGAAAAGAAAAGCAAAGAAAAGTAAAGTAAAGGAAAGAAAAGTAAAGTAAAGTAGAGTAAAGTAAAGTAAATAAAAGGAAAGAAAGAAAAGAAAAGAAAAGAAAAGCAAAGGAAAGAAAGTAAAGAAAAGGAAAGTAAAGAAAAGTAAAGGAAAGTAAAGTAAAGAACAGAAAAGGAAAGTAAAGAAAAGGAAAGGAAAGAAAAGAAAAGTAAAGTAAAGGAAAGGAAAGTAAAAAAAGTAAAGCAAAGTAAAGTAAAGAAAAGAAAAGGAAAGGAAAGGAAAGTAGAGAAAAGGAAAGAAAAGAAAGAAAAGTAAAGTAAAGTAAAGTAAAGAAAAGAAAAGGAAAGAAAAGGAAAGAAAAGTAAAGAAAAGTAAAGGAAAGAAAAGAAAAGAAAAGGAAAGGAAAGTAAAGAAAAGTAAAGTAAAGTAAAGAAAAGGAAAGTAAAGAAAATAAAATAAAATAAAATAAAAGGAAAGGAAGGGAAAGGAAGGGAAAGGAAATAAAAGTAAAGTAAAGTAAAGAAAAGAAAAGAAAAGTAAAGAAAAGAAAAGAAAAGAAAAGTAAAGTAAAGTAAAATAAAGAAAAGAAAAGAAATGAAAAGTAAAGTAAAGTAAAGTAAAGAAAAGAAAAGAAAAGTAAAGTAAAGAAAAGAAAAGGAAAGGAAAGAAAAGTAAAGTAAAGGAAAGAAAAGAAAAGAAAAGAAAAGGAAGGTAAAGAAAATAAAAAGGAAAGTAAAAGAAAGAAAAGGAAAGAAGAGGAAAGGAAAGAAAAGTAAAGGAAAGAAAAGAAAAGGAAAGTAAAGAAAAGGAAAGAAAAGTAAAGAAAAGTAAAGGAAAGAAAAGAAAAGGAAAGAAAAGAAAAGAAAAGAAAAGGAAAGTAAAGGAAAGAAAAGAAAAGGAAAGAAAAGGAAAGTAAAGGAAAGAAAATTAAAGTAAAGTAAAGGAAAGAAAAGAAAAGTGAAGTAAAGAAAAGGAAAGTAAAGTAAAGTAAAATAAAGAAAAGTAAAGTAAAGTAAAGTAAAGTAAAGTAAAGAAAAAAAAAGAAAGTAAAGTAAAGTAAAGAAAAAAAAGGAAAGTAAAGTAAAGGAAAGTAAAGAATAGCAATGGAAAGAAAAGAAAAGTAAAGGAAAGAAAAGAAAAGAAAAGAAAAGGAAAGGAAAGGAAAGAAAAGAAAAGAAAAGTAAAGTAAAGTAAAGTAGAGTAAAGTAAAGTAAAGTAAAGTAAAGGAAAGAAAGAAAAGAAAAGAAAAGAAAAGAAGAGTAAAGGAAAGAAAATTAAAGAAAAGGAAAGTAAAGAAAAGGAAAGTAAAGAAAAGTAAAGGAAAGTAAAGAACAGAAAAGGAAAGTAAAGGAAAGGAAAGGAAAGAACAGAAAAGTAAAGTAAAGTAAAGAAAAGGAAAGGAAAGGAAAAAAAGTAAAGCAAAGTAAAGTAAAGAAAAGAAAAGAAAAGGAAAGGAAAGTAGAGAAAAGGAAAGAAAAGAAATAAAAGTAAAGTAAAGAAAAGCAAAGAAAAGAAAAGGAAAGGAAAGGAAAGGAAAGAAAAGGAAAGTAAAGGAAAGAAAAGGAAAGTAAAGTAAAGTAAAGTAAAGGAAAGAAAAGAAAAGTAAAGTAAAGAAAAGGAAAGAAAAGTAAAGTAAAGGAAAGAAAAGGAAAGTAAAGAAAAGGAAAGTAAAGTAAAGAAAAGGAAAGTAAAGAAAAGGAAAGTAAAGTAAAGAAAAGGAAAGAAAAGGAAAGAAAAGTAAAGTAAAGGAAAGAAAAGAAAAGAAAAGGAAAGTAAAGAAAAGAAAAGGAAAGTAAAGGAAAGAAAAGAAAAGGAAAGAAAAGGAAAGTAAAGGAAAGAAAAGTAAAGTAAAGTAAAGGAAAGAAAAGAAAAGGAAAGTAAAGTAAAGAAAAGGAAAGAAAAGGAAAGAAAAGTAAAGTAAAGAAAAGGAAAGTAAAGAAAAGTAAAGTAAAGAAAAGGAAAGTAAAGAAAAGAAAAGAAAAGGAAAGGAAAGAAAAGTAAAGTAAAGTAAAGAAAGGAAAAGTAAAGAAAAGAAAAGAAAAGTAAAGAAAAGTAAAGGAAAGAAAAGAAAAGAAAAGAAAAGAAAAGGAAAGGAAAGGAAAGGAAAGGAAAGAAAAGTAAAGGAAAGGAAAGAAAAGAAAAGAAAAGAAAAGAAAAGGAAAGTAAAGAAAAGAAAAGGAAAGTAAAGGAAAGAAAAGGAAAGAAGAGGAAAGGAAAGAAAAGTAAAGGAAAGGAAAGAAAAGAAAAGGAAAGTAAAGTAAAGAAAAGGAAAGAAAAGTAAAGAAAAGTAAAGGAAAGGAAAGAAAAGAAAAGGAAAGGAAAGAAAAGAAAAGGAAAGCAAAGGAAAGAAAAGAAAAGGAAAGAAAAGGAAAGTAAAGGAAAGAAAAGTAAAGTAAAGAAAATAAAAGAAAAGGAAAGTAAAGTAAAGAAAAGGAAAGAAAAGGAAAGTAAAGAAAATAAAAGAAAATAAAATAAAAGGAAAGGTAGGGAAAGGAAAGTAAAGAAAAGTAAAGTAAAGTAAAGAAAAGAAAAGTAAAGAAAAAAAAGAAAAGTAAAGTAAAGTAAAGAAAAGGAAAGGAAAGGAAAGGAAAGGAAAGAAAAGAAAAGGAAAGTAAAGTAAAGAAAAGGAAAGTAAAGTAAAGAAAAGGAAAGAAAAGGAAAGGAAAGTAAAGAAAAGGAAAGAAAAGTAAAGGAAAGTAAAGGAAATAAAGGAAAGGAAAGTAAAGTAAAGAAAAGGAAAGAAAAGGAAAGGAAAGTAAAGAAAAGGAAAGAAAAGGAAAGAAAAGTAAAGTAAAGGAAAGAAAAGAAAAGAAAAGGAAAGTAAAGAAAAGTAAAGTAAAGAAAAGGAAAGTAAAGAAAAGAAAAGAAAAGAAAAGAAAAGGAAAGGAAAGGAAGGGAACGGAAAGGAAAGAAAAGTAAAGTACAGTAAAGAAAGGAAAAGTAAAGAAAAGAAAAGAAAAGTAAAGTAAAGTAAAGTAAAGAAAAGAAAAGAAATGAAAAAGTAAAGTAAAGTAAAGAAAAAAAGTAAAGGAAAGAAAATAAAAGAAAAGAAAAGAAAAGGAAAGGGAAGTAAAGAAAAGTAAAGTAAAGGAAAGAAAAGAAAATAAAAGAAAAGGAAAGTAAAGAAAAGAAAAGGAAAGTAAAGGAAAGAAAAGGAAAGAAGAGGAAAGGAAAGAAAAGTAAAGTAAAGTAAAGAAAAGGAAAGAAAAGTAAAGAAAAGTAAAGTAAAGGAAAGAAAAGAAAAGGAAAGGAAAGAAAAGAAAAGAAAAGGAAAGCAAAGGAAAGAAAAGAAAAGGAAAGTAAAGAAAAGAAAAGAAAAGGAAAGTAAAGGAAAGAAAAGTAAAGTAAAGTAAAGGAAAGAAAAGAAAAGGAAAGTAAAGTAAAGAAAAGGAAAGAAAAGTAAAGAAAAGTAAAGTAAAGGAAAGAAAAGAAAAGAAAAGGAAAGTAAAGAAAAGTAAAGTAAAGAAAAGGAAAGTAAAGAAAATAAAAGAAAATAAAATAAAAGGAAAGGTAGGGAAAGGAAAGTAAAGAAAAGTAAAGTAAAGTAAAGAAAAGAAAAGTCAAGAAAAAAAAGAAAAGAAAAGTAAAGTAAAGTAAAGAAAAGGAAAGGAAAGGAAAGGAAAGAAAAGAAAAGAAAAGGAAAGTAAAGTAAAGAAAAGGAAAGTAAAGTAAAGAAAAGGAAAGAAAAGGAAAGGAAAGTAAAGAAAAGGAAAGAAAAGTAAAGGAAAGTAAAGGAAAGAAAAGAAAAGGAAAGTAAAGTAAAGAAAAGGAAAGAAAAGGAAAGGAAAGTAAAGGAAAGAAAAGAAAAGGAAAGTAAAGTAAAGAAAAGGAAAGAAAAGGAAAGGAAAGGAAAGAAAAGGAAAGAAAAGGAAAGAAAAGTAAAGTAAAGGAAAGAAAAGAAAAGAAAAGGAAAGTAAAGAAAAGTAAAGTAAAGAAAAGGAAAGTAAAGAAAAGAAAAGAAAAGAAAAGGAAAGGAAGGGAACGGAAAGGAAAGAAAAGTAATGTACAGTAAAGAAAGGAAAAGTAAAGAAAAGAAAAGAAAAGTAAAGTAAAGTAAAGAAAAGAAATGAAAAGTAAAGTAAAGTAAAGAAAAAAAGTAAAGGAAAGAAAAGAAAATAAAAGAAAAGAAAAGGAAAGGAAAGGAAAGTAAAGAAAAGTAAAGTAAAGGAAAGAAAAGAAAAGAAAAGAAAAGGAAAGTAAAGAAAAGAAAAGGAAAGTAAAGGAAAGAAAAGGAAAGAAGAGGAAAGGAAAGAAAAGTAAAGTAAAGTAAAGAAAAGGAAAGAAAAGTAAAGAAAAGTAAAGTAAAGGAAAGAAAAGAAAAGGAAAGGAAAGAAAAGAAAAGAAAAGGAAAGCAAAGGAAAGAAAAGAAAAGGAAAGAAAAGGAAAGTAAAGGAAAGAAAAGTAAAGTAAAGAAAAGAAAAGGAAAGCAAAATAAAGAAAAGGAAAGAAAAGGAAAGTAAAGTAAAGAAAAGGAAAGAGAAGTAAAGAAAAGGAAAGTAAAGGAAAGAAAAGAAAAGGAAAGTAAAGAAAAGAAAAGAAAAGGAAAGTAAAGGAAAGAAAAGAAAAGGAAAGAAAAGGAAAGTAAAGAAAAGAAAAGTAAAGTAAAGGAAAGAAAAGAAAAGGAAAGTAAAGTAAAGAAAAGGAAAGAAAAGGAAAGTAAAGTAAAGAAAAGGAAAGAAAAGGAAAGAAAAGTAAAGTAAAGGAAAGAAAAGAAAAGAAAAGGAAAGTAAAGAAAAGTAAAGTAAAGAAAAGGAAAGTAAAGAAAATAAAAGAAAATAAAATAAAAGGAAAGGTAGGGAAAGGAAAGTAAAGAAAAGTAAAGTAAAGTAAAGAAAAGAAAAGTAAAGAAAAAAAAGAAAAGAAAAGTAAAGTAAAGTAAAGTAAAGAAAAGGAAAGGAAAGAAAAGAAAAGAAAAGAAAAGTAAAGAAAAGAAAAGAAAAAAAAAGAAAAGGAAAGGAAAGAAAAGAAAAGAAAAGTAAAGTCAAGAAAAGAAAAAAAAGAAAAGGAAAGGAAAGAAAAGAAAAGAAAAGTAAAGTAAAGAAAAGAAAAGAAAAGAATAGAAAAGAAAAGGAAAGGAAAGGAAAGAAAAGAAAAGTAAAGTAAAGTAAAGAAAAGAAAAGTAAAGTAAAGTAATGTAAAGAAAAGTAAAGTAAAGTAAAGTAAAGTAAAGAAAAAAAAGGAAAAGAATAGTAAAGAAAAGAAAAGTATAGAAAAGAAAAGAAAAGAAAAGGAAAGGAAAGGAAAGGAAAGAAAAGAAAAGTAAAGTAAAGTAAAGTAAAGAAAAGAAAAGAAAAGAAAAGTAAAGTAAAGTAAAGTAAAGAAAAGTAAAGTCAAGTAAAGTAAAGAAAAAAAAGGAAAGTAAAGTAAAGTAAAGAAAAAAAGGAAAGTAAAGTAAAGGAAAGTAAAGGAAAGAATAACAACGGAAAGAAAAGAAAAGAAAAGTAAAGTAAAGTAAAGGAAAGGAAAGGAAAGAAAAGAAAAGAAAAGTAAAGTAAAGTAAAGGAAAGAAAAGAAAAGAAAAGTAAAGTAAAGTAGAGTAAAGTAAAGTAAAGTAGAGTAAAGTAAAGTAAAGTAAAGAACAGAAAAGGAAAGTAAAGAAAAGGAAAGGAAAGAAAAGAAAAGAAAAGTAAAGTAAAGGAAAGGAAAGGAAAGGAAAGTAAAAAAAGTAAAGCAAAGTAAAGTAAAGAAAAGAAAAGAAAAGGAAAGAAATGTAAAGAAAAGTAAAGTAAAGGAAAGAAAAGAAAAGAAAAGGAAAGTAAAGAAAAGTAAAGTAAAGTAAAGAAAAGGACAGTAAAGAAAATAAAAGAAAATAAAATAAAAGGAAAGGAAGGGAATGGAAGGGAAAGGAAAGGAAATAAAAGTAAAGTAAAGTAAAGAAAAGGAAAGTAAAGAAAAGAAAAGAAAAGTAAAGTAAAGTAAAGTAAAGAAAAGAAAAGAAAAGAAATGAAAAGTAAAGTAAAGTAAAGTAAAGAAAAGAAAAGAAAAGGAAAGTAAAGAAAAGAAAAGGAAAGGAAAGAAAAGTAAAGTAAAGGAAAGAAAAGAAAAGAAAAGAAAAGGAAAGTAAAGAAAATAAAAAGGAAAGTAAAAGAAAGAAAAGGAAAGAAGAGGAAAGGAAAGAAAAGGAAAGGAAAGAAAAGAAAAGGTAAGTAAAGAAAAGGAAAGAAAAGTAAAGAAAAGTAAAGGAAAGGAAAGAAAAGAAAAGGAAAGTAAAGAAAAGAAAAGAAAAGAAAAGGAAAGTAAAGGAAAGAAAAGAAAAGGAAAGAAAAGGAAAGTAAAGGAAAGAAAATTAAAGTAAAGTAAAGGAAAGAAAAGTAAAGTAAAGTAAAGTAAAGAAAAAAAAGGAAAGTAAAGTAAAGTAAAGAAAAAAAAGTAAAGTAAAGTAAAGGAAAGTAAAGAATAGCAATGGAAAGAAAAGAAAAGTAAATTAAGGAAAGTAAAGTAAAGAAAAAAGGAAAGTAAAGGAAAGTAAAGGAAAGAATAACAACGGAAAGAAAAGAAAAGTAAAGTAAAGGAAAGGAAAGGAAAGAAAAGAAAAGAAAAGAAAAGCAAAGAAAAGTAAAGTAAAGGAAAGAAAAGTAAAGTAAAGTAGAGTAAAGTAAAGTAAATAAAAGGAAAGAAAGAAAAGAAAAGAAAAGAAAAGCAAAGGAAAGAAAGTAAAGAAAAGGAAAGTAAAGAAAAGTAAAGGAAAGTAAAGTAAAGAACAGAAAAGGAAAGTAAAGAAAAGGAAAGGAAAGAAAAGAAAAGTAAAGTAAAGGAAAGGAAAGTAAAAAAAGTAAAGCAAAGTAAAGTAAAGAAAAGAAAAGGAAAGGAAAGGAAAGTAGAGAAAAGGAAAGAAAAGAAAGAAAAGTAAAGTAAAGTAAAGTAAAGAAAAGAAAAGGAAAGAAAAGGAAAGAAAAGTAAAGAAAAGTAAAGGAAAGAAAAGAAAAGAAAAGGAAAGGAAAGTAAAGAAAAGTAAAGTAAAGTAAAGAAAAGGAAAGTAAAGAAAATAAAATAAAATAAAATAAAAGGAAAGGAAGGGAAAGGAAGGGAAAGGAAATAAAAGTAAAGTAAAGTAAAGAAAAGAAAAGAAAAGTAAAGAAAAGAAAAGAAAAGAAAAGTAAAGTAAAGTAAAATAAAGAAAAGAAAAGAAATGAAAAGTAAAGTAAAGTAAAGTAAAGAAAAGAAAAGAAAAGTAAAGTAAAGAAAAGAAAAGGAAAGGAAAGAAAAGTAAAGTAAAGGAAAGAAAAGAAAAGAAAAGAAAAGGAAGGTAAAGAAAATAAAAAGGAAAGTAAAAGAAAGAAAAGGAAAGAAGAGGAAAGGAAAGAAAAGTAAAGGAAAGAAAAGAAAAGGAAAGTAAAGAAAAGGAAAGAAAAGTAAAGAAAAGTAAAGGAAAGAAAAGAAAAGGAAAGAAAAGAAAAGAAAAGAAAAGGAAAGTAAAGGAAAGAAAAGAAAAGGAAAGAAAAGGAAAGTAAAGGAAAGAAAATTAAAGTAAAGTAAAGGAAAGAAAAGAAAAGTGAAGTAAAGAAAAGGAAAGTAAAGTAAAGTAAAATAAAGAAAAGTAAAGTAAAGTAAAGTAAAGTAAAGAAAAAAAAAGAAAGTAAAGTAAAGTAAAGAAAAAAAAGGAAAGTAAAGTAAAGGAAAGTAAAGAATAGCAATGGAAAGAAAAGAAAAGTAAAGGAAAGAAAAGAAAAGAAAAGAAAAGGAAAGGAAAGGAAAGAAAAGAAAAGAAAAGTAAAGTAAAGTAAAGTAGAGTAAAGTAAAGTAAAGTAAAGTAAAGGAAAGAAAGAAAAGAAAAGAAAAGAAAAGAAGAGTAAAGGAAAGAAAATTAAAGAAAAGGAAAGTAAAGAAAAGGAAAGTAAAGAAAAGTAAAGGAAAGTAAAGAACAGAAAAGGAAAGTAAAGGAAAGGAAAGGAAAGAACAGAAAAGTAAAGTAAAGTAAAGAAAAGGAAAGGAAAGGAAAAAAAGTAAAGCAAAGTAAAGTAAAGAAAAGAAAAGAAAAGGAAAGGAAAGTAGAGAAAAGGAAAGAAAAGAAATAAAAGTAAAGTAAAGAAAAGCAAAGAAAAGAAAAGGAAAGGAAAGGAAAGGAAAGAAAAGGAAAGTAAAGGAAAGAAAAGGAAAGTAAAGTAAAGTAAAGTAAAGGAAAGAAAAGAAAAGTAAAGTAAAGAAAAGGAAAGAAAAGTAAAGTAAAGGAAAGAAAAGGAAAGTAAAGTAAAGTAAAGAAAAGAAAAGGAAAGTAAAGTAAAGTAAAGGAAAGAAAAGAAAAGTAAAGTAAAGTAAAGAAAAGAAAAATAAAGTAAAGTAAAGAAAAGGACAGAAAAGTAAAGAAAAGTAAAGTAAAGGAAAGAAAAGAAAAAAAAGGAAAGTAAAGAAAAGGAAAGTAAAGGAAAGAAAAGGAAAGAAAAGTAAAGAAAAGTAAAGTAAAGGAAAGAAAAGAAAAGGAAAGTAAAGGAAAGAAAAGAAAAGGAAAGTAAAGAAAAGGAAAGTAAAGTAAAGAAAAGGAAAGAAAAGGAAAGAAAAGTAAAGTAAAGGAAAGAAAAGAAAAGAAAAGGAAAGTAAAGAAAAGAAAAGGAAAGTAAAGGAAAGAAAAGAAAAGGAAAGAAAAGGAAAGTAAAGGAAAGAAAAGTAAAGTAAAGTAAAGGAAAGAAAAGAAAAGGAAAGTAAAGTAAAGAAAAGGAAAGAAAAGGAAAGAAAAGTAAAGTAAAGAAAAGGAAAGTAAAGAAAAGTAAAGTAAAGAAAAGGAAAGTAAAGAAAAGAAAAGAAAAGGAAAGGAAAGAAAAGTAAAGTAAAGTAAAGAAAGGAAAAGTAAAGAAAAGAAAAGAAAAGTAAAGAAAAGTAAAGGAAAGAAAAGAAAAGAAAAGAAAAGAAAAGGAAAGGAAAGGAAAGGAAAGGAAAGAAAAGTAAAGGAAAGGAAAGAAAAGAAAAGAAAAGAAAAGAAAAGGAAAGTAAAGAAAAGAAAAGGAAAGTAAAGGAAAGAAAAGGAAAGAAGAGGAAAGGAAAGAAAAGTAAAGGAAAGGAAAGAAAAGAAAAGGAAAGTAAAGTAAAGAAAAGGAAAGAAAAGTAAAGAAAAGTAAAGGAAAGGAAAGAAAAGAAAAGGAAAGGAAAGAAAAGAAAAGGAAAGCAAAGGAAAGAAAAGAAAAGGAAAGAAAAGGAAAGTAAAGGAAAGAAAAGTAAAGTAAAGAAAATAAAAGAAAAGGAAAGTAAAGTAAAGAAAAGGAAAGAAAAGGAAAGTAAAGAAAATAAAAGAAAATAAAATAAAAGGAAAGGTAGGGAAAGGAAAGTAAAGAAAAGTAAAGTAAAGTAAAGAAAAGAAAAGTAAAGAAAAAAAAGAAAAGTAAAGTAAAGTAAAGAAAAGGAAAGGAAAGGAAAGGAAAGGAAAGAAAAGAAAAGGAAAGTAAAGTAAAGAAAAGGAAAGTAAAGTAAAGAAAAGGAAAGAAAAGGAAAGGAAAGTAAAGAAAAGGAAAGAAAAGTAAAGGAAAGTAAAGGAAAGAAAAGAAAAGGAAAGTAAAGTAAAGAAAAGGAAAGAAAAGGAAAGGAAAGTAAAGAAAAGGAAAGAAAAGGAAAGAAAAGTAAAGTAAAGGAAAGAAAAGAAAAGAAAAGGAAAGTAAAGAAAAGTAAAGTAAAGAAAAGGAAAGTAAAGAAAAGAAAAGAAAAGAAAAGGAAAGGAAAGGAAAGGAACGGAAAGGAAAGAAAAGTAAAGTACAGTAAAGAAAGGAAAAGTAAAGAAAAGAAAAGAAAAGTAAAGTAAAGTAAAGTAAAGAAAAGAAAAGAAATGAAAAAGTAAAGTAAAGTAAAGAAAAAAAGTAAAGGAAAGAAAATAAAAGAAAAGAAAAGAAAAGGAAAGGGAAGTAAAGAAAAGTAAAGTAAAGGAAAGAAAAGAAAATAAAAGAAAAGGAAAGTAAAGAAAAGAAAAGGAAAGTAAAGGAAAGAAAAGGAAAGAAGAGGAAAGGAAAGAAAAGTAAAGTAAAGTAAAGAAAAGGAAAGAAAAGTAAAGAAAAGTAAAGTAAAGGAAAGAAAAGAAAAGGAAAGGAAAGAAAAGAAAAGAAAAGGAAAGCAAAGGAAAGAAAAGAAAAGGAAAGGAAAGTAAAGGAAAGAAAAGTAAAGTAAAGAAAAGAAAAGAAAAGGAAAGCAAAATAAAGAAAAGGAAAGAAAAGGAAAGTAAAGTAAAGAAAAGGAAAGAGAAGTAAAGAAAAGGAAAGTAAAGGAAAGAAAAGAAAAGGAAAGAAAAGAAAAGAAAAGAAAAGGAAAGTAAAGGAAAGAAAAGAAAAGGAAAGAAAAGGAAAGTAAAGGAAAGAAAAGTAAAGTAAAGTAAAGGAAAGAAAAGAAAAGGAAAGTAAAGTAAAGAAAAGGAAAGAAAAGGAAAGGAAAGTAAAGAAAAGGAAAGAAAAGTAAAGAAAAGTAAAGTAAAGGAAAGAAAAGAAAAGAAAAGGAAAGTAAAGAAAAGTAAAGTAAAGAAAAGGAAAGTAAAGAAAATAAAAGAAAATAACATAAAAGGAAAGGTAGGGAAAGGAAAGGAAAGTAAAGTAAAGTAAAGTAAAGAAAAGAAAAGTAAAGAAAAAAAAAGAAAAGAAAAGAAAAGTAAAGTAAAGTAAAGAAAAGGAAAGGAAAGGAAAGAAAAGAAAAGAAAAGTAAAGAAAAGAAAAGAAAAAAAAAAGAAAAGGAAAGAAAAGAAAAGAAAAGTAAAGTAAAGAAAAGAAAAAAAAGAAAAGGAAAGAAAAGAAAAGAAAAGAATAGAAAAGAAAAGAAAAGGAAAGGAAAGGAAAGAAAAGAAAAGTAAAGTAAAGAAAAGAAAAGTAAAGTAAAGTAATGTAAAGAAAAGTAAAGTAAAGTAAAGTAAAGTAAAGAAAAAAAGGAAAGGAATAGTAAAGAAAAGAAAAGTATAGAAAAGAAAAGAAAAGAAAAGGAAAGGAAAGGAAAGGAAAGAAAAGAAAAGTAAAGTAAAGTAAAGTAAAGTAAAGAAAAGAAAAGAAAAGTAAAGTAAAGTAAAGTAAAGAAAAGTAAAGTAAAGTAAAGAAAAAAAAGGAAAGTAAAGTAAAGTAAAGAAAGAAAGGAAAGTAAAGGAAAGTAAAGGAAAGAATAACAACGGAAAGAAAAGAAAAGAAAAGTAAAGGAAAGTAAAGGAAAGGAAAGGAAAGAAAAGAAAAGAAAAGAAAAGAAAAGAAAAGCAAAGAAAAGTAAAGTAAAGTAAAGGAAAGAAAAGAAAAGAAAAGTAAAGTAAAGTAGAGTAAAGTAAAGTAAAGGAAAGAAAAGAAAAGAAAAGTAAAGTAAAGTAGAGTAAAGTAAAGTAAAGTAGAGTAAAGTAAAGTAAAGTAAATAAAAGGAAAGAAAGAAAAGAAAAGAAAAGAAAAGAAAAGTAAAGGAAAGAAAGTAAAGAAAAGGAAAGTAAATAAAGTAAAGGAAAGTAAAGTAAAGAACAGAAAAGGAAAGTAAAGAAAAGGAAAGGAAAGAAAAGAAAAGAAAAGTAAAGTAAAGTAAAGGAAATGAAAGGAAAGTAAAAAAAGTAAAGCAAAGTAAAGTAAAGAAAAGAAAAGAAAAGGAAAGAAAAGTAAAGAAAAGTAAAGTAAAGGAAAGAAAAGAAAAGAAAAGGAAAGTAAAGAAAAGTAAAGTAAAGTAAAGAAAAGGAAAGTAAAGAAAATAAAAGAAAATAAAATAAAAGGAAAGGAAGGGAAAGGAAGGGAAAGGAAAGGAAATAAAAGTAAAGTAAAGTAAAGAAAAGGAAAGTAAAGAAAAGAAAAGAAAAGAAAAGTAAAGTAAAGTAAAGTAAAGAAAAGAAAAGAAAAGAAATGAAAAGTAAAGTAAAGTAAAGTAAAGAAAAGAAAAGAAAAGTAAAGTAAAGAAAAGAAAAGGAAAGGAAAGAAAAGTAAAGTAAAGGAAAGAAAAGAAAAGAAAAGAAAAGAAAAGGAAAGTAAAGAAAATAAAAAGGAAAGTAAAAGAAAGAAAAGGAAAGAAGAGGAAAGGAAAGAAAAGTAAAGGAAAGAAAAGAAAAGGAAAGTAAAGAAAATGAAAGAAAAGTAAAGAAAAGTAAAGTAAAGGAAAGAAAAGAAAAGGAAAGGAAAGAAAATAAAAGAAAAGGAAAGTAAAGGAAAGAAAAGAAAAGGAAAGAAAAGGAAAGTAAAGGAAAGAAAATTAAAGTAAAGTAAAGGAAAGAAAAGAAAAGTAAAGTAAAGTAAAGTAAAGAAAAAAAAGGAAAGTAAAGTAAAGTAAAGAAAAAAAAGGAAAGTAAAGTAAAGGAAAGTAAAGAATAGCAATGGAAAGAAAAGAAAAGTAAATTAAGGAAAGTAAAGTAAAGAAAAAAAGGAAAGTAAAGTAAAGGAAAGTAAAGGAAAGAATAACAACGGAAAGAAAAGAAAAGTAAAGGAAAGGAAAGGAAAGAAAAGAAAAGAAAAGAAAAGCAAAGAAAAGTAAAGTAAAGGAAAGAAAAGAAAAGAAAAGTAAAGTAGAGTAAAGTAAAGTAAATAAAAGGAAAGAAAGAAAAGAAAAGAAAAGAAAAGTAAAGGAAGGAAAGTAAAGAAAAGGAAAGTAAAGAAAAGTAAAGGAAAGTAAAGTAAAGAACAGAAAAGGAAAGGAAAGAAAAGAAAAGAAAAGAAAAGTAAAGTAAAGTAAAGGAAAGGAAAGTAAAAAAAGTAAAGCAAAGTAAAGTAAAGAAAAGAAAAGGAAAGGAAAGGAAAGTAGAGAAAAGGAAAGAAAAGAAAGAAAAGTAAAGTAAAGTAAAGAAAAGAAAAGGAAAGAAAAGGAAAGAAAAGTAAAGAAAAGTAAAGTAAAGGAAAGAAAAGAAAAGAAAAGGAAAGGAAAGTAAAGAAAAGTAAAGTAAAGTAAAGAAAAGGAAAGTAAAGAAAATAAAATAAAATAAAATAAAATAAAAGGAAAGGAAGGGAAAGGAAGGGAAAGGAAAGGAAATAAAAGTAAAGTAAAGTAAAGAAAAGAAAAGAAAAGTAAAGAAAAGAAAAGAAAAGTAAAGTAAAATAAAGAAAAGAAAAGAAAAGAAATGAAAAGTAAAGTAAAGTAAAGTAAAGAAAAGAAAAGAAAAGTAAAGTAAAGAAAAGAAAAGGAAAGGAAAGAAAAGTAAAGTAAAGGAAAGAAAAGAAAAGAAAAGAAAAGGAAAGTAAAGAAAATAAAAAGGAAAGTAAAAGAAAGAAAAGGAAAGAAGAGGAAAGGAAAGAAAAGTAAAGGAAAGAAAAGAAAAGGAAAGTAAAGAAAAGGAAAGAAAAGTAAAGAAAAGTAAAGGAAAGAAAAGAAAAGGAAAGTAAAGAAAAGAAAAGAAAAGAAAAGGAAAGTAAAGGAAAGAAAAGAAAAGGAAAGAAAAGGAAAGTAAAGGAAAGAAAATTAAAATAAAGTAAAGGAAAGAAAAGAAAAGTAAAGTAAAGAAAAGTAAAGTAAAGTAAAGTTAAGTAAAGAAAAAAAAGGAAAGTAAAGTAAAGTAAAGAAAAATAAGGAAAGTAAAGTAAAGGAAAGTAAAGAATAGCAAAGGAAAGAAAAGAAGAGTAAAGGAAAGAAAAGAAAAGAAAAGAAAAGGAAAGGAAAGAAAAGAAAAGAAAAGTAAAGTAAAGAAAAGGAAAGTAAAGAAAAGTAAAGGAAAGTAAAGTAAAGAACAGAAAAGTAAAGTAAAGAAAAGGAAAGAAAAGTAAAGAAAAGTAAAGTAAAGGAAAGAAAAGAAAAAAAAGGATAGTAAAGAAAAAGAAAGTAAAGGAAAGAAAAGGAAAGACAAGTAAAGCAAAGGAAAGGAAAGGAAAGGAAAGAAAAGTAAAGTAAAGTAAAGAAAAGAAAAGAAAAGGAAAGGAAAGGAAAGAAAAGGAAAGTAAAGGAAAGAAAAGGAAAGTAAAGTAAAGTAAAGGAAAGAAAAGAAAAGTAAAGTAAAGTAAAGAAAAGGAAAGAAAAGTAAAGTAAAGTAAAGGAAAGAAAAGAAAAGGAAAGTAAAGTAAAGTAAAGTCAAGAAAAGGAAAGAAAAGAAAGTAAAGTAAAGTAAAGAAAAGGAAAGAAAAGTAAAGTAAAGTAAAGAAAAGGAAAGAAAAGGAAAGTAAAGTAAAGTAAAGGAAAGAAAAGAAAAGTAAAGTAAAGTAAAGAACAGAAAAATAAAGTAAAGTAAAGAAAAGGAAAGGAAAGAAAAGTAAAGAAAAGTAAAGTAAAGGAAAGAAAAGAAAAAAAGGAAAGTAAAGAAAAGGAAAGTAAAGGAAAGAAAAGGAAAGAAAAGTAAAGAAATGTAAAGTAAAGGAAAGAAAAGAAAAGGAAAGTAAAGGAAAGAAAAGAAAAGGAAAGTAAAGTAAAAGAAAAGGAAAGAAAAGCAAAGAAAAGTAAAGTAAAGGAAAGAAAAGAAAAGAAAAGGAAAGTAAAGAAAAGAAAAGAAAAGGAAAGTAAAGGAAAGAAAAGAAAAGGAAAGAAAAGTAAAGTAAAGGAAAGAAAAGAAAAGGAAAGTAAAGTAAAGAAAAGGAAAGAAAAGGAAAGTAAAGTAAAGAAAAGGAAAGAAAAGGAAAGAAAAGTAAAGTAAAGGAAAGAAAAGAAAAGAAAAGGAAAGTAAAGAAAAGTAAAGTAAAGAAAAGGAAAGTAAAGAAAAGAAAAGAAAAGGAAAGGAAAGAAAAGTAAAGTAAAGAAAGGAAAAGTAAAGTAAAGAAAAGAAAAGTAAAGTAAAGTAAAGAAAAGAAAAGAAAAGAAAAGAAATGAAAAGTAAAGTAAAGTAAAGAAAAAAAAAGTAAAGGAAAGAAAAGAAAATAAAAGAAAAGAAAAGGAAAGGAAAGGAAAGGAAAGAAAAGTAAAGTAAAGGAAAGAAAAGAAAAGAAAAGAAAAGGAAAGTAAAGAAAAGGAAAGAAAAGTAAAGTAAAGTAAAGGAAAGAAAAGAAAAGGAAAGTAAAGTAAAGTAAAGTCAAGAAAAGGAAAGAAAAGAAAGTAAAGTAAAGTAAAGAAAAGGAAAGAAAAGTAAAGTAAAGTAAAGAAAAGGAAAGAAAAGGAAAGTAAAGTAAAGTAAAGGAAAGAAAAGAAAAGTAAAGTAAAGTAAAGAACAGAAAAATAAAGTAAAGTAAAGAAAAGGAAAGAAAAGTAAAGAAAAGTAAAGTAAAGGAAAGAAAAGAAAAAAAGGAAAGTAAAGAAAAGGAAAGTAAAGGAAAGAAAAGGAAAGAAAAGTAAAGAAAAGTAAAGTAAAGGAAAGAAAAGAAAAGGAAAGTAAAGGAAAGAAAAGAAAAGGAAAGTAAAGTAAAGAAAAGGAAAGTAAAGTAAAGAAAAGGAAAGAAAAGCAAAGAAAAGTAAAGTAAAGGAAAGAAAAGAAAAGAAAAGGAAAGTAAAGAAAATAAAAGGAAAGTAAAGGAAAGAAAAGAAAAGGAAAGAAAAGTAAAGTAAAGGAAAGAAAAGAAAAGGAAAGTAAAGGAAAGAAAAGGAAAGAAAAGGAAAGTAAAGTAAAGAAAAGGAAAGAAAAGGAAAGAAAAGTAAAGTAAAGGAAAGAAAAGAAAAGAAAAGCAAAGTAAAGAAAAGTAAAGTAAAGAAAAGGAAAGTAAAGAAAAGAAAAGAAAAGGAAAGGAAAGAAAAGTAAAGTAAAGTAAAGAAAGGAAAAGTAAAGTAAAGAAAAGAAAAGTAAAGTAAAGTAAAGAAAAGAAAAGAAAAGAAAAGAAATGAAAAGTAAAGTAAAGTAAAGAAAAAAAAAGTAAAGGAAAGAAAAGAAAAGAAAAGAAAAGGAAAGGAAAGGAAAGGAAAGTAAAGAAAAGTAAAGTAAAGGAAAGAAAAGAAAAGAAAAGAAAAGGAAAGTAAAGAAAAGAAAAGGAAAGTAAAGTAAAGAAAAGTAAAGAAAAGTAAAGAAAAGTAAAGTAAAGGAAAGAAAAGAAAAGGAAAGAAAAGAAAAGAAAAGAAAAGGAAAGAAAAGGAAAGTAAAGAAAAAAAGTAAAGTAAAGTAAAGAAAAGAAAAGGAAAGTAAAGTAAAGAAAAGGAAAGAAAAGGAAAATAAAGTAAAGAAAAGTAAAGAAAAGTAAAGTAAAGGTAAGAAAAGAAAAGGAAAGTAAAGTCAAGAAAAGGAAAGAGAAGTAAAGAAAATGAAAGTAAAGGAAAGAAAAGAAAAGGAAAGTAAAGAAAAGAAAAGGAAAGTAAAGGAAAGAAAAGAAAAGGAAAGAAAAGGAAAGTAAAGGAAAGAAAAGTAAAGTAAAGTAAGGTAAAGGAAAGAAAAGAAAAGGAAAGTAAAGTAAAGAAAAGGAAAGAAAAGGAAAGTAAAGTAAAGTAAAGGAAAGAAAAGAAAAGTAAAGTAAAGTAAAGAACAGAAAAATAAAGTAAAGTAAAGAAAAGGAAAGAAAAGTAAAGAAAAGTAAAGTAAAGGAAAGAAAAGAAAAAAAGGAAAGTAAAGAAAAGGAAAGTAAAGGAAAGAAAAGGAAAGAAAAGTAAAGAAAAGTAAAGGAAAGGAAAGAAAAGAAAAGGAAAGTAAAGGAAAGAAAAGAAAAGGAAAGTAAAGTAAAGAAAAGGAAAGTAAAGTAAAGAAAAGGAAAGAAAAGCAAAGAAAAGTAAAGTAAAGGAAAGAAAAGAAAAGAAAAGGAAAGTAAAGAAAATAAAAGGAAAGTAAAGGAAAGAAAAGAAAAGGAAAGAAAAGTAAAGTAAAGGAAAGAAAAGAAAAGGAAAGTAAAGGAAAGAAAAGGAAAGAAAAGGAAAGTAAAGTAAAGAAAAGGAAAGAAAAGGAAAGAAAAGTAAAGTAAAGGAAAGAAAAGAAAAGAAAAGGAAAGTAAAGAAAAGTAAAGTAAAGAAAAGGAAAGTAAAGAAAAGAAAAGAAAAGGAAAGGAAAGAAAAGTAAAGTAAAGTAAAGAAAGGAAAAGTAAAGTAAAGAAAAGAAAAGTAAAGTAAAGTAAAGAAAAGAAAAGAAATGAAAAGTAAAGTAAAGTAAAGAAAAAAAAGTAAAGGAAAGAAAAGAAAAGAAAAGAAAAGAAAAGGAAAGGAAAGGAAAGGAAAGTAAAGAAAAGTAAAGTAAAGGAAAGAAAAGAAAAGAAAAGAAAAGAAAAGGAAAGTAAAGAAAAGAAAAGGAAAGTAAAGTAAAGAAAAGGAAAGAAAAGTAAAGAAAAGTAAAGTAAAGGAAAGAAAAGAAAAGGAAAGAAAAGAAAAGAAAAGAAAAGGAAAGAAAAGGAAAGTAAAGAAAAAAAGTAAAGTAAAGTAAAGAAAAGAAAAGGAAAGTAAAGTAAAGAAAAGGAAAGAAAGGGAAAATAAAGTAAAGAAAAGTAAAGAAAAGTAAAGTAAAGGTAAGAAAAGAAAAGGAAAGTAAAGTCAAGAAAAGGAAAGAGAAGTAAAGAAAAGGAAAGTAAAGGAAAGAAAAGAAAAGGAAAGTAAAGAAAAGAAAAGGAAAGAAAAGGAAAGAAAAGAAAAGGAAAGAAAAGGAAAGTAAAGGAAAGAAAAGTAAAGTAAAGTAAAGTAAAGGAAAGAAAAGAAAAGGAAAGTAAAGTAAAGAAAATGAAAGAAAAGGAAAGTAAAGTAAAGAAAAGGAAAGAAAAGTAAAGAAAAGTAAAGTAAAGGAAAGAAAAGAAAAGAGAAGGAAAGTAAAGAAAAGTAAAGTAAAGAAAAGGAAAGTAAAGAAAATAAAAGAAAATAAAATAAAAGGAAAGGTAGGGAAAGGAAAGTAAAGAAAAGTAAAGTAAAGTAAAGAAAAGAAAAGTAAAGAAAAAAAAGAAAAGAAAAGTAAAGTAAAGTAAAGAAAAGGAAAGGAAAGGAAAGAAAAGAAAAGAAAAGAAAAGTAAAGAAAAGAAAAGAAAAAAAGGAAAGGAAAGAAAAGAAAAGAAAAGTAAAGTAAAGAAAAGAAAAGAATAGAAAAGAAAAGAAAAGGAAAGGAAAGGAAAGAAAAGAAAAGAAAAGTAAAGTAAAGTAAAGTAAAGAAAAGAAAAGAAAAGTAAAGTAAAGTAAAGTAAAGAAAAGTAAAGGAAAGTAAAGTAAAGTAAAGGAAAAAAGGAAAGTAAAGTAAAGGAAAGTAAAGGAAAGAATAACAACGGAAAGAAAAGAAAAGTAAAGTAAAGGAAAGGAAAGGAAAGAAAAGAAAAAAAAAAGAAAAGAAAAGTAAAGTAAAGGAAAGAAAAGAAAAGAAAAGTAAAGTAAAGTAGAGTAAAGTAAAGTAAAGTAAAGAAAAGGAAAGTAAATAAAATAAAATAAAATAAAATAAAAGGAAAGGAAGGGAAAGGAAGGGAAAGGAAAGGAAATAAAAGTAAAGTAAAGTAAAGAAAAGAAAAGAAAAGTAAAGAAAAGAAAAGAAAAGTAAAGTAAAGTAAAGTAAAATAAAGAAAAGAAAAGAAAAGAAATGAAAAGTAAAGTAAAGTAAAGTAAAGAAAAGAAAGGAAAAGTAAAGTAAAGAAAAGAAAAGGAAAGGAAAGAAAAGTAAAGTAAAGGAAAGAAAAGAAAAGAAAAGGAAAGTAAAGAAAATAAAAAGGAAAGTAAACGAAAGAAAAGGAAAGAAGAGGAAAGGAAAGAAAAGTAAAGGAAAGAAAAGAAAAGGAAAGTAAAGAAAAGGAAAGAAAAGGAAAGAAAAGTAAAGGAAAGAAAAGAAAAGGAAAGTAAAGAAAAGAAAAGAAAAGGAAAGTAAAGGAAAGAAAAGAAAAGGAAAGAAAAGGAAAGTAAAGGAAAGTAAAGTAAAGTTAAGTAAAGAAAAAAAAGGAAAGTAAAGTAAAGTAAAGAAAAAAAAGGAAAGTAAAGTAAAGGAAAGTAAAGAATAGCAAAGGAAAGAAAAGAAGAGTAAAGGAAAGAAAAGAAAAGAAAAGGAAAGGAAAGAAAAGAAAAGAAAAGTAAAGTAAAGAAAAGGAAAGTAAAGAAAAGTAAAGGAAAGAAAAGAACAGAAAAGGAAAGGAAAGGAAAGGAAAGGAAAAAAAGTAAAGCAAAGTAAAGTAAAGAAAAGAAAAGAAAAGGAAAGGAAAGTAGAGAAAAGGAAAGAAAAGAAATAAAAGTAAAGTAAAGAAAAGAAAAGAAAAGGAAAGGAAAGGAAAGGAAAGGAAAGAAAAGGAAAGAAAAGAAAAGAAAATAATTGAAAAGAAAAGGAAAGGAAAGGAAAGAAAATAAAAGTAAAGTAAAGTAAAGAAAAAAAAAGAAAAGGAAAGAAAAGAAAAGAAAAGAAAAGGAAAGGAAAGAAAAGAAAAGGAAAGGAAAGAAAAGAAAAGTAAGAAAAGTAAAGAAAAGAAAAGAAAAGGAAAGAAAAGAAAAGAAAAGTAAAGAAAAGAAAAGAAAAGAAAAGGAAAGGAAAGGAAAGAAAAGAAAAGAAAAGGAAAGGAAAGGAAAGGAAAGGAAAGAAAAGTAAAGTAAAGTAAAGAAAAGAAAAGAAAAGGAAAGGAAAGAAAAGAAAAGAAAAGAAAAGAAAAGTAAAGGAAAGGAAAGGAAAGAAAAGAAAAGAAAAGTAAAGAAAAGAAAAGAAAAGGAAAGGAAAGGAAAGAAAAGAAAAGAAAAGAAAAGGAAAGGAAAGGAAAGGAAAGGAAAGGAAAGAAAAGTAAAGTAAAGTAAAGAAAAGAAAAGAAAAGGAAAGGAAAGGAAAGAAAAGGAAAGTAAAGTAAAGAAAAGGAAAGAAAAGTAAAGTAACGTAAAGGAAAGAAAAGAAAAGAAAAGGAAAGTAAAGTAAAGTAAAGTAAAGAAAAGGAAAGAAAAGAAAGTAAAGTAAAGTAAAGAAAAGGAAAGAAAAGTAAAGTAAAGTAAAGAAAAGGAAAGAAAAGGAAAGTAAAGTAAAGTAAAGAAAAGGAAAGAAAAGTAAAGTAAAGTAAAGAAAAGGACAGAAAAGGAAAGTAAAGTAAAGTAAAGTAAAGAAAAGGAAAGAAAAGTAAAGTAAAGTAAAGAAAAGGAAAGAAAAGAAAAAAAAGGAAAGTAAAGAAAAGGAAAGAAAAGTAAAGAAAAGTAAAGTAAAGGAAAGAAAAGAAAAAAAAGGAAAGTAAAGAAAAGGAAAGTAAAGGAAAGAAAAGGAAAGACAAGTAAAGCAAAGTAAAGGAAAGGAAAGGAAAGAAAAGTAAAGTAAAGAAAAGGAAAGAAAAGTAAAGTAAAGTAAAGTCAAGAAAAGGAAAGAAAAGAAAGTAAAGTAAAGTAAAGAAAAGGAAAGAAAAGTAAAGTAAAGTAAAGAAAAGGAAAGAAAAGTAAAGTAAAGTAAAGAAAAGGACAGAAAAGGAAAGTAAAGTAAAGTAAAGTAAAGAAAAGGAAAGAAAAGTAAAGTAAAGTAAAGAAAAGGAAAGAAAATAAAAATAAAGTAAAGTAAAGAAAAGGAAAGAAAAGTAAAGAAAAGTAAAGTAAAGGAAAGAAAAGAAAAAAAAGGAAAGTAAAGAAAAGGAAAGTAAAGGAAAGAAAAGGAAAGACAAGTAAAGCAAAGTAAAGGAAAGGAAAGGAAAGAAAAGTAAAGTAAAGAAAAGGAAAGAAAAGTAAAGTAAAGTAAAGTCAAGAAAAGGAAAGAAAAGAAAGTAAAGTAAAGTAAAGAAAAGGAAAGAAAAGTAAAGTAAAGTAAAGAAAAGGAAAGAAAAGGAAAGTAAAGTAAAGTAAAGGAAAGAAAAGAAAAGTAAAGTAAAGTAAAGAACAGAAAAATAAAGTCAAGTAAAGAAAAGGAAAGAAAAGTAAAGAAAAGTAAAGTAAAGGAAAGAAAAGAAAAAAAGGAAAGTAAAGAAAAGGAAAGTAAAGGAAAGAAAAGGAAAGAAAAGTAAAGAAAAGTAAAGTAAAGGAAAGAAAAGAAAAGGAAAGTAAAGAAAAGAAAAGGAAAGTAAAGTAAAGAAAAGGAAAGAAAAGCAAAGAAAAGTAAAGTAAAGGAAAGAAAAGAAAAGGAAAGTAAAGAAAAGAAAAGGAAAGTAAAGGAAAGAAAAGAAAAGGAAAGAAAAGTAAAGTAAAGGAAAGAAAAGAAAAGGAAAGTAAAGTAAAGAAAAGGAAAGAAAAGGAAAGTAAAGTAAAGAAAAGGAAAGAAAAGGAAAGAAAAGTAAAGTAAAGGAAAGAAAAGAAAAGAAAAGGAAAGTAAAGAAAAGTAAAGTAAAGAAAAGGAAAGTAAAGAAAAGAAAAGAAAAGGAAAGGAAAGAAAAGTAAAGTAAAGTAAAGAAAGGAAAAGTAAAGTAAAGAAAAGTAAAGTAAAGTAAAGAAAAGAAAAGAAAAGAAATGAAAAGTAAAGTAAAGTAAAGAAAAAAAAGTAAAGGAAAGAAAAGAAAATAAAAGAAAAGAAAAGGAAAGGAAAGGAAAGGAAAGTAAAGAAAAGTAAAGCAAAGGAAAGAAAAGAAAAGAAAAGGAAAGTAAAGAAAAGAAAAGGAAAGTAAAGTAAAGAAAAGGAAAGAAAAGTAAAGAAAAGTAAAGAAAAGGAAAGAAAAGAAAAGGAAAGGAAAGAAAAGGAAAGTAAAGAAAAAAAGTAAAGTAAAGTAAAGAAAAGAAAAGGAAAGTAAAGTAAAGAAAAGGAAAGAAAAGGAAAGTAAAGTAAAGAAAAGTAAAGAAAAGTAAAGTAAAGGTAAGAAAAGAAAAGGAAAGTAAAGTCAAGAAAAGGAAAGAGAAGTAAAGAAAAGGAAAGTAAAGGAAAGAAAAGAAAAGGAAAGTAAAGAAAAGAAAAGAAAAGGAAAGTAAAGGAAAGAAAAGAAAAGAAAAGAAAAGGAAAGTAAAGTAAAGAAAATGAAAGAAAAGGAAAGTAAAGTAAAGAAAAGGAAAGAAAAGTAAAGAAAAGTAAAGAAAAGGAAAGAAAAGGAAAGTAAAGTAAAGTAAAGGAAAGAAAAGAAAAGTAAAGTAAAGTAAAGAACAGAAAAATAAAGTCAAGTAAAGAAAAGGAAAGAAGAGTAAAGAAAAGTAAAGTAAAGGAAAGAAAAGAAAAAAAGGAAAGTAAAGAAAAGGAAAGTAAAGGAAAGAAAAGGAAAGAAAAGTAAAGAAAAGTAAAGTAAAGGAAAGAAAAGAAAAGGAAAGTAAAGAAAAGAAAAGGAAAGTAAAGTAAAGAAAAGGAAAGAAAAGCAAAGAAAAGTAAAGTAAAGGAAAGAAAAGAAAAGGAAAGTAAAGAAAAGAAAAGGAAAGTAAAGGAAAGAAAAGAAAAGGAAAGAAAAGTAAAGTAAAGGAAAGAAAAGAAAAGGAAAGTAAAGTAAAGAAAAGGAAAGAAAAGGAAAGTAAAGTAAAGAAAAGGAAAGAAAAGGAAAGAAAAGTAAAGTAAAGGAAAGAAAAGAAAAGAAAAGGAAAGTAAAGAAAAGTAAAGTAAAGAAAAGGAAAGTAAAGAAAAGAAAAGAAAAGGAAAGGAAAGAAAAGTAAAGTAAAGTAAAGAAAGGAAAAGTAAAGTAAAGAAAAGTAAAGTAAAGTAAAGAAAAGAAAAGAAAAGAAATGAAAAGTAAAGTAAAGTAAAGAAAAAAAAAGTAAAGGAAAGAAAAGAAAATAAAAGAAAAGAAAAGGAAAGGAAAGGAAAGGAAAGTAAAGAAAAGTAAAGCAAAGGAAAGAAAAGAAAAGAAAAGGAAAGTAAAGAAAAGAAAAGGAAAGTAAAGTAAAGAAAAGGAAAGAAAAGTAAAGAAAAGTAAAGAAAAGGAAAGAAAAGAAAAGGAAAGGAAAGAAAAGGAAAGTAAAGAAAAAAAGTAAAGTAAAGTAAAGAAAAGAAAAGGAAAGTAAAGTAAAGAAAAGGAAAGAAAAGGAAAGTAAAGTAAAGAAAAGTAAAGAAAAGTAAAGTAAAGGTAAGAAAAGAAAAGGAAAGTAAAGTCAAGAAAAGGAAAGAGAAGTAAAGAAAAGGAAAGTAAAGGAAAGAAAAGAAAAGGAAAGTAAAGAAAAGAAAAGAAAAGGAAAGTAAAGGAAAGAAAAGAAAAGAAAAGAAAAGGAAAGTAAAGTAAAGAAAATGAAAGAAAAGGAAAGTAAAGTAAAGAAAAGGAAAGAAAAGTAAAGAAAAGTAAAGTAAAGGAAAGAAAAGAAAAGAGAAGGAAAGTAAAGAAAAGTAAAGTAAAGAAAAGGAAAGTAAAGAAAATAAAAGAAAATAAAATAAAAGGAAAGGTAGGGAAAGGAAAGTAAAGAAAAGTAAAGTAAAGTAAAGAAAAGAAAAGTAAAGAAAAAAAAGAAAAGAAAAGTAAAGTAAAGTAAAGAAAAGGAAAGGAAAGGAAAGAAAAGAAAAGAAAAGAAAAGAAAAGTAAAGAAAAGAAAAGAAAAAAAAGGAAAGGAAAGAAAAGAAAAGAAAAGTAAAGTAAAGAAAAGAAAACAATAGAAAAGAAAAGAAAAGGAAAGGAAAGGAAAGAAAAGAAAAGAAAAGAAAAGTAAAGTAAAGTAAAGTAAAGAAAAGAAAAGAAAAGTAAAGTAAAGTAAAGAAAAGTAAAGGAAAGTAAAGTAAAGGAAAAAAGGAAAGTAAAGTAAAGGAAAGTAAAGGAAAGAATAACAACGGAAAGAAAAGAAAAGTAAAGTAAAAGAAAGGAAAGGAAAGAAAAGAAAAAAAAAAGAAAAGAAAAGTAAAGTAAAGGAAAGAAAAGAAAAGAAAAGAAAAGAAAAGTAAAGTAAAGTAGAGTAAAGTAAAGTAAAGTAAAGAAAAGGAAAGTAAAGAAAATAAAATAAAATAAAATAAAAGGAAAGGAAGGGAAAGGAAGGGAAAGGAAAGGAAATAAAAGTAAAGTAAAGTAAAGAAAAGAAAAGAAAAGTAAAGAAAAGAAAAGAAAAGTAAAGTAAAGTAAAGTAAAATAAAGAAAAGAAAAGAAAAGAAAAGAAAAGGAAAGTAAAGAAAAGAAAAGAAAAGTAAAGTAAAGAAAAGAAAAGGAAAGGAAAGAAAAGTAAAATAAAGGAAAGAAAAGAAAAGAAAAGGAATGTAAAGAAAATAAAAAGGAAAGTAAAAGAAAGAAAAGGAAAGAAGAGGAAAGGAAAGAAAAGTAAAGGAAAGAAAAGAAAAGGAAAGTAAAGAAAAGAAAAGAAAAGTAAAGTAAAGTAAAGTAAAATAAAGAAAAGAAATGAAAAGTAAAGTAAAGTAAAGTAAAGAAAAGAAAAGAAAAGTAAAGTAAAGAAAAGAAAAGGAAAGGAAAGAAAAGTAAAGTAAAGGAAAGAAAAGAAAAGAAAAGAAAAGGAAAGTAAAGAAAATAAAAAGGAAAGTAAAAGAAAGAAAAGGAAAGAAGAGGAAAGGAAAGAAAAGTAAAGGAAAGAAAAGAAAAGGAAAGTAAAGAAAAGGAAAGAAAAGTAAAGAAAAGTAAAGGAAAGAAAAGAAAAGGAAAGTAAAGAAAAGAAAAGAAAAGGAAAGTAAAGGAAAGAAAAGAAAAGGAAAGAAAAGGAAAGGAAAGGAAAGAAAATTAAAGTAAAGTAAAGGAAAGAAAAGAAAAGTAAAGTAAAGAAAAGTAAAGTAAAGTAAAGTAAAGTTAAGTAAAGAAAAAAAAGGAAAGTAAAGTAAAGTAAAGAAAAAAAAGGAAAGTAAAGTAAAGGAAAGTAAAGAATAGCAAAGGAAAGAAAAGAAGAGTAAAGGAAAGAAAAGAAAAGAAAAGAAAAGGAAAGGAAAGAAAAGAAAAGAAAAGTAAAGTAAAGAAAAGGAAAGTAAAGAAAAGTAAAGGAAAGTAAAGTAAAGAACAGAAAAGGAAAGTAAAGAAAAGGAAAGGAAAGAAAAGAACAGAAAAGGAAAGGAAAGGAAAGGAAAGGAAAGGAAAGGAAAAAAAGTAAAGCAAAGTAAAGTAAAGAAAAGAAAAGAAAAGGAAAGGAAAGTAGAGAAAAGGAAAGAAAAGAAATAAAAGTAAAGTAAAGAAAAGAAAAGAAAAGGAAAGGAAAGGAAAGGAAAGGAAAGGAAAGAAAAAGAAAGAAAAGAAAAGAAAATAATTGAAAAGAAAAGGAAAGGAAAGGAAAGAAAATAAAAGTAAAGTAAAGTAAAGAAAAAAAAAGAAAAGGAAAGAAAAGAAAAGAAAAGAAAAGGAAAGGAAAGAAAAGAAAAGAAAAGGAAAGGAAAGGAAAGAAAAGAAAAGGAAAGGAAAGAAAAGAAAAGAAAAGAAAAGTAAAGAAAAGAAAAGGAAAGGAAAGGAAAGAAAAGAAAAGAAAAGAAAAGTAAAGTAAAGTAAAGTAAAGAAAAGAAAAGAAAAGTAAAGTAAAGTAAAGAAAAGTAAAGGAAAGTAAAGTAAAGTAAAGGAAAAAAGGAAAGTAAAGTAAAGGAAAGTAAAGGAAAGAATAACAACGGAAAGAAAAGAAAAGTAAAGTAAAAGAAAGGAAAGGAAAGAAAAGAAAAAAAAAAGAAAAGAAAAGTAAAGTAAAGGAAAGAAAAGAAAAGAAAAGAAAAGAAAAGAAAAGTAAAGTAAAGTAGAGTAAAGTAAAGTAAAGTAAAGAAAAGGAAAGTAAAGAAAATAAAATAAAATAAAATAAAATAAAAGGAAAGGAAGGGAAAGGAAGGGAAAGGAAAGGAAATAAAAGTAAAGTAAAGTAAAGAAAAGAAAAGAAAAGTAAAGAAAAGAAAAGAAAAGTAAAGTAAAGTAAAGTAAAATAAAGAAAAGAAAAGAAAAGAAAAGAAAAGGAAAGTAAAGAAAAGAAAAGAAAAGTAAAGTAAAGAAAAGAAAAGGAAAGGAAAGAAAAGTAAAGTAAAGGAAAGAAAAGAAAAGGAATGTAAATAAAATAAAAAGGAAAGTAAAAGAAAGAAAAGGAAAGAAGAGGAAAGGAAAGAAAAGTAAAGGAAAGAAAAGAAAAGGAAAGTAAAGAAAAGAAAAGAAAAGTAAAGTAAAGTAAAGTAAAATAAAGAAAAGAAATGAAAAGTAAAGTAAAGTCAAGTAAAGAAAAGAAAAGAAAAGTAAAGTAAAGAAAAGAAAAGGAAAGGAAAGAAAAGTAAAGTAAAGGAAAGAAAAGAAAAGAAAAGAAAAGGAAAGTAAAGAAAATAAAAAGGAAAGTAAAAGAAAGAAAAGGAAAGAAGAGGAAAGGAAAGAAAAGTGAAGGAAAGAAAAGAAAAGGAAAGTAAAGAAAAGGAAAGAAAAGTAAAGAAAAGTAAAGGAAAGAAAAGAAAAGGAAAGTAAAGAAAATAAAAGAAAAGGAAAGTAAAGGAAAGAAAAGAAAAGGAAAGAAAAGGAAAGTAAAGGAAAGAAAATTAAAGTAAAGTAAAGGAAAGAAAAGAAAAGTAAAGTAAAGAAAAGTAAAGTAAAGTAAAGTAAAGTTAAGTAAAGAAAAAAAAAGGAAAGTAAAGTAAAGTAAAGAAAAAAAAGGAAAGTAAAGAATAGCAAAGGAAAGAAAAGAAGAGTAAAGGAAAGAAAAGAAAAGAAAAGAAAAGGAAAGGAAAGAAAAGAAAAGAAAAGTAAAGTAAAGAAAAGGAAAGTAAAGTAAAGGAAAGTAAAGTAAAGAACAGAAAAGGAAAGTAAAGAAAAGGAAAGGAAAGAAAAGAACAGAAAAGGAAAGGAAAGGAAAGGAAAGGAAAGGAAAAAAAGTAAAGCAAAGTAAAGTAAAGAAAAGAAAAGAAAAGGAAAGGAAAGTAGAGAAAAGGAAAGAAAAGAAATAAAAGTAAAGTAAAGAAAAGAAAAGAAAAGGAAAGGAAAGGAAAGGAAAGAAAAAGAAAGAAAAGAAAAGAAAATAATTGAAAAGAAAAGGAAAGGAAAGGAAAGAAAATAAAAGTAAAGTAAAGTAAAGAAAAAAAAAGAAAAGGAAAGAAAAGAAAAGAAAAGAAAAGGAAAGGAAAGAAAAGAAAAGAAAAGGAAAGGAAAGGAAAGAAAAGAAAAGGAAAGGAAAGAAAAGAAAAGAAAAGAAAAGTAAAGAAAAGAAAAGAAAAGAAAAGGAAAGGAAAGAAAAGAAAAGTAAAGAAAAGAAAAGAAAAGGAAAGGAAAGGAAAGGAAAGAAAAGAAAAGAAAAGGAAAGGAAAGAAAAGGAAAGGAAAGAAAAGTAAAGTAAAGTAAAGAAAAGAAAAGAAAAGAAAAGGAAAGAAAAGAAAAGAAAAGAAAAGAAAAGAAAAGTAAAGGAAAGGAAAGGAAAGGAAAGAAAAGTAAAGAAAAGAAAAGAAAAGAAAAGGAAAGGAAAGGAAAGAAAAGAAAAGAAAAGGAAAGGAAAGGAAAGGAAAGGAAAGAAAAGTAAAGTAAAGTAAAGAAAAGAAAAGAAAAGAAAAGGAAAGGAAAGGAAAGAAAAGGAAAGTAAAGTAAAGAAAAGGAAAGAAAAGTAAAGTAACGTAAAGGAAAGAAAAGAAAAGAAAAGGAAAGTAAAGTAAAGTAAAGTAAAGAAAAGGAAAGAAAAGAAAGTAAAGTAAAGTAAAGAAAAGGAAAGAAAAGTAAAGTAAAGTAAAGAAAAGGAAAGAAAAGGAAAGTAAAGTAAAGTAAAGAAAAGGAAAGAAAAGTAAAGTAAAGTAAAGAAAAGGACAGAAAAGGAAAGTAAAGTAAAGTAAAGAAAAGGAAAGAAAAGTAAAGTAAAGTAAAGAAAAGGAAAGAAAAGGAAAGTAAAGTAAAGTAAAGAAAATAAAAATAAAGTAAAGTAAAGAAAAGGAAAGAAAAGTAAAGAAAAGTAAAGTAAAGGAAAGAAAAGAAAAAAAAGGAAAGTAAAGAAAAGGAAAGTAAAGGAAAGAAAAGGAAAGACAAGTAAAGCAAAGGAAAGGAAAGGAAAGGAAAGAAAAGTAAAGTAAAGTAAAGAAAAGAAAAGGAAAGGAAAGGAAAGGAAAGAAAAGGAAAGTAAAGGAAAGAAAAGGAAAGTAAAGTAAAGTAAAGGAAAGAAAAGAAAAGTAAAGTGAAGTAAAGAAAAGGAAAGAAAAGTAAAGTAAAGTAAAGGAAAGAAAAGAAAAGGAAAGTAAAGTAAAGTAAAGTCAAGGAAAGAAAAGAAAGTAAAGTCAAGTAAAGAAAAGGAAAGAAAAGTAAAGTAAAGTAAAGAAAAGGAAAGAAAAGGAAAGTAAAGTAAAGTAAAGGAAAGAAAAGAAAAGAAAAGTAAAGTAAAGTAAAGAACAGAAAAATAAAGTAAAGAAGAGGAAAGGAAAGAAAAGTAAAGGAAAGAAAAGAAAAGGAAAGTAAAGAAAAGGAAAGAAAAGTAAAGTAAAGGAAAGAAAAGAAAAAAAGGAAAGTAAAGAAAAGGAAAGTAAAGGAAAGAAAAGGAAAGAAAAGTAAAGAAAAGTAAAGGAAAGAAAAGGAAAGTAAAGGAAAGAAAAGAAAAGGAAAGTAAAGTAAAGAAAAGGAAAGTAAAGTAAAGAAAAGGAAAGAAAAGCAAAGAAAAGTAAAGTAAAGGAAAGAAAAGAAAAGGAAAGTAAAGAAAAGAAAAGAAAAGGAAAGTAAAGGAAAGAAAAGAAAAGGAAAGAAAAGTAAAGTAAAGGAAAGAAAAGAAAAGGAAAGTAAAGTAAAGAAAAGGAAAGAAAAGGAAAGTAAAGTAAAGAAAAGGAAAGAAAAGGAAAGAAAAGTAAAGTAAAGGAAAGAAAAGAAAAGAAAAGAAAAGGAAAGTAAAGAAAAGTAAAGTAAAGAAAAGGAAAGTAAAGAAAAGAAAAGAAAAGGAAAGGAAAGAAAAGTAAAGTAAAGTAAAGAAAGGAAAAGTAAAGTAAAGAAAAGAAAAGTAAAGTAAAGTAAAGAAAAGAAAATAAAAGAAATGAAAAGTAAAGTAAAGTGAAGAAAAAAAAAGTAAAGTAAAGAAAATAAAAGAAAAGAAAAGAAAAGAAAAGGAAAGGAAAGGAAAGGAAAGTAAAGAAAAGTAAAGTAAAGGAAAGAAAAGAAAAGAAAAGGAAAGTAAAGAAAAGAAAAGGAAAGTAAAGTAAAGAAAAGGAAAGTAAAGAAAAGTAAAGGAAAGTAAAGTAAAGAACAGAAAAGGAAAGTAAAGAAAAGGAAAGGAAAGAAAAGAACAGAAAAGGAAAGGAAAGGAAAAAAAGTAAAGCAAAGTAAAGTAAAGAAAAGAAAAGAAAAGGAAAGGAAAGTAGAGAAAAGGAAAGAAAAGAAATAAAAGTAAAGTAAAGAAAAGAAAAGAAAAGGAAAGGAAAGGAAAGGAAAGGAAAGAAAAAGAAAGAAAAGAAAAGAAAATAATTGAAAAGAAAAGGAAAGGAAAGGAAAGAAAATAAAAGTAAAGTAAAGTAAAGAAAAAAAAAGAAAAGGAAAGAAAAGAAAAGAAAAGAAAAGGAAAGGAAAGAAAAGAAAAGAAAAGGAAAGGAAAGGAAAGAAAAGAAAAGGAAAGGAAAGAAAAGAAAAGAAAAGAAAAGTAAAGAAAAGAAAAGGAAAGGAAAGGAAAGAAAAGAAAAGAAAAGTAAAGTAAAGTAAAGTAAAGAAAAGAAAAGTAAAGTAAAGTAAAGAAAAGTAAAGGAAAGTAAAGTAAAGTAAAGGAAAAAAGGAAAGTAAAGTAAAGGAAAGTAAAGGAAAGAATAACAACGGAAAGAAAAGAAAAGTAAAGTAAAAGAAAGGAAAGGAAAGAAAAGAAAAAAAAAAGAAAAGAAAAGTAAAGTAAAGGAAAGAAAAGAAAAGAAAAGAAAAGAAAAGTAAAGTAAAGTAGAGTAAAGTAAAGTAAAGTAAAGAAAAGGAAAGTAAATAAAATAAAATAAAATAAAATAAAATAAAAGGAAAGGAAGGGAAAGGAAGGGAAAGGAAAGGAAATAAAAGTAAAGTAAAGTAAAGAAAAGAAAAGAAAAGTAAAGAAAAGAAAAGAAAAGTAAAGTAAAGTAAAATAAAGAAAAGAAAAGAAAAGAAAAGGAAAGTAAAGAAAAGAAAAGAAAAGAAAAGAAAAGTAAAGGAAAGGAAAGGAAAGGAAAGAAAAGAAAAGTAAAGAAAAGAAAAGAAAAGAAAAGGAAAGGAAAGGAAAGAAAAGAAAAGAAAAGGAAAGGAAAGGAAAGGAAAGGAAAGAAAAGTAAAGTAAAGTAAAGAAAAGAAAAGAAAAGAAAAGGAAAGGAAAGGAAAGAAAAGGAAAGTAAAGTAAAGAAAAGGAAAGAAAAGTAAAGTAACGTAAAGGAAAGAAAAGAAAAGAAAAGGAAAGGAAAGTAAAGAAAAGTAAAGTAAAGAAAAGGAAAGTAAAGAAAAGAAAAGAAAAGGAAAGGAAAGAAAAGTAAAGTAAAGTAAAGAAAGGAAAAGTAAAGTAAAGAAAAGAAAAGTAAAGTAAAGTAAAGAAAAGAAAAGAAAAGAAATGAAAAGTAAAGTAAAGTAAAGAAAAAAAAAGTAAAGTAAAGAAAATAAAAGAAAAGAAAAGAAAAGAAAAGGAAAGGAAAGGAAAGGAAAGTAAAGAAAAGTAAAGTAAAGGAAAGAAAAGAAAAGAAAAGAAAAGTAAAGGAAAGGAAAGGAAAGGAAAGAAAAGTAAAGAAAAGAAAAGGAAAGGAAAGAAAAGTAAAGTAAAGGAAAGAAAAGAAAAGGAATGTAAATAAAATAAAAAGGAAAGTAAAAGAAAGAAAAGGAAAGAAGAGGAAAGGAAAGAAAAGTAAAGGAAAGAAAAGAAAAGGAAAGTAAAGAAAAGAAAAGTAAAGTAAAGTAAAGTAAAATAAAGAAAAGAAATGAAAAGTAAAGTAAAGTAAAGTAAAGAAAAGAAAAGAAAAGTAAAGTAAAGAAAAGAAAAGGAAAGGAAAGAAAAGTAAAGTAAAGGAAAGAAAAGAAAAGAAAAGAAAAGGAAAGTAAAGAAAATAAAAAGGAAAGTAAAAGAAAGAAAAGGAAAGAAGAGGAAAGGAAAGAAAAGTGAAGGAAAGAAAAGAAAAGGAAAGTAAAGAAAAGGAAAGAAAAGTAAAGAAAAGTAAAGGAAAGAAAAGAAAAGGAAAGTAAAGAAAAGAAAAGAAAAGGAAAGTAAAGGAAAGAAAAGAAAAGGAAAGAAAAGGAAAGTAAAGGAAAGAAAATTAAAGTAAAGTAAAGGAAAGAAAAGAAAAGTAAAGTAAAGAAAAGTAAAGTAAAGTAAAGTAAAGTTAAGTAAAGAAAAAAAGGAAAGTAAAGTAAAGAAAAAAAAGGAAAGTAAAGAATAGCAAAGGAAAGAAAAGAAGAGTAAAGGAAAGAAAAGAAAAGAAAAGAAAAGGAAAGGAAAGAAAAGAAAAGAAAAGTAAAGTAAAGAAAAGGAAAGTAAAGAAAAGTAAAGGAAAGTAAAGTAAAGAACAGAAAAGGAAAGTAAAGAAAAGGAAAGGAAAGAAAAGAACAGAAAAGGAAAGGAAAGGAAAGGAAAGGAAAGGAAAAAAAGTAAAGCAAAGTAAAGTAAAGAAAAGAAAAGAAAAGGAAAGGAAAGTAGAGAAAAGGAAAGAAAAGAAATAAAAGTAAAGTAAAGAAAAGAAAAGAAAAGGAAAGGAAAGGAAAGGAAAGAAAAAGAAAGAAAAGAAAAGAAAATAATTGAAAAGAAAAGGAAAGGAAAGGAAATAAAATAAAAGTAAAGTAAAGTAAAGAAAAAAAAAGAAAAGGAAAGAAAAGAAAAGAAAAGAAAAGGAAAGGAAAGAAAAGAAAAGAAAAGAAAAGGAAAGGAAAGGAAAGAAAAGAAAAGGAAAGGAAAGAAAAGAAAAGAAAAGAAAAGAAAAGAAAAGTAAAGAAAAGAAAAGAAAAGAAAAGGAAAGGAAAGAAAAGAAAAGTAAAGAAAAGAAAAGAAAAGGAAAGGAAAGGAAAGAAAAGAAAAGAAAAGGAAAGGAAAGAAAAGGAAAGGAAAGAAAAGTAAAGTAAAGTAAAGAAAAGAAAAGAAAAGAAAAGGAAAGAAAAGAAAAGAAAAGAAAAGAAAAGAAAAGAAAAGTAAAGGAAAGGAAAGGAAAGGAAAGAAAAGAAAAGTAAAGAAAAGAAAAGAAAAGAAAAGGAAAGGAAAGGAAAGAAAAGAAAAGAAAAGGAAAGGAAAGGAAAGGAAAGGAAAGAAAAGTAAAGTAAAGTAAAGAAAAGAAAAGAAAAGAAAAGGAAAGGAAAGGAAAGAAAAGGAAAGTAAAGTAAAGAAAAGGAAAGAAAAGTAAAGTAACGTAAAGGAAAGAAAAGAAAAGAAAAGGAAAGTAAAGTAAAGTAAAGTAAAGAAAAGGAAAGAAAAGAAAGTAAAGTAAAGTAAAGAAAAGGAAAGAAAAGTAAAGTAAAGTAAAGAAAAGGAAAGAAAAGGAAAGTAAAGTAAAGTAAAGAAAAGGAAAGAAAAGTAAAGTAAAGTAAAGAAAAGGACAGAAAAGGAAAGTAAAGTAAAGTAAAGTAAAGAAAAGGAAAGAAAAGTAAAGTAAAGTAAAGAAAAGGAAAGAAAAGGAAAGTAAAGTAAAGTAAAGAAAATAAAAATAAAGTAAAGTAAAGAAAAGGAAAGAAAAGTAAAGAAAAGTAAAGTAAAGGAAAGAAAAGAAAAAAAAGGAAAGTAAAGAAAAGGAAAGTAAAGGAAAGAAAAGGAAAGACAAGTAAAGCAAAGGAAAGGAAAGGAAAGGAAAGAAAAGTAAAGTAAAGTAAAGAAAAGAAAAGAAAAGGAAAGGAAAGGAAAGAAAAGGAAAGTAAAGGAAAGAAAAGGAAAGTAAAGTAAAGTAAAGGAAAGAAAAGAAAAGTAAAGTAAAGTAAAGAAAAGGAAAGAAAAGTAAAGTAAAGTAAAGGAAAGAAAAGAAAAGGAAAGTAAAGTAAAGTAAAGTCAAGAAAAGGAAAGAAAAGAAAGTAAAGTCAAGTAAAGAAAAGGAAAGAAAAGTAAAGTAAAGTAAAGAAAAGGAAAGAAAAGGAAAGTAAAGTAAAGTAAAGGAAAGAAAAGAAAAGAAAAGTAAAGTAAAGTAAAGAACAGAAAAATAAAGTAAAGTAAAGAAAAGGAAAGAAAAGTAAAGTAAAGGAAAGAAAAGAAAAAAAGGAAAGTAAAGAAAAGGAAAGTAAAGGAAAGAAAAGGAAAGAAACGTAAAGAAAAGTAAAGGAAAGAAAAGGAAAGTAAAGGAAAGAAAAGAAAAGGAAAGTAAAGTAAAGAAAAGGAAAGTAAAGTAAAGAAAAGGAAAGAAAAGCAAAGAAAAGTAAAGTAAAGGAAAGAAAAGAAAAGGAAAGTAAGAAAAGAAAAGAAAAGGAAAGTAAAGGAAAGAAAAGAAAAGGAAAGAAAAGTAAAGTAAAGGAAAGAAAAGAAAAGGAAAGTAAAGTAAAGAAAAGGAAAGAAAAGGAAAGTAAAGTAAAGAAAAGGAAAGAAAAGGAAAGAAAAGTAAAGTAAAGGAAAGAAAAGAAAAGAAAAGAAAAGGAAAGTAAAGAAAAGTAAAGTAAAGAAAAGGAAAGTAAAGAAAAGAAAAGAAAAGGAAAGGAAAGAAAAGTAAAGTAAAGTAAAGAAAGGAAAAGTAAAGTAAAGAAAAGAAAAGTTAAGTAAAGTAAAGAAAAGAAAAGAAAAGAAAAGAAAAGAAATGAAAAGTAAAGTAAAGTAAAGAAAAAAAAAGTAAAGTAAAGAAAATAAAAGAAAAGAAAAGAAAAGGAAAGGAAAGGAAAGGAAAGTAAAGAAAAGTAAAGTAAAGGAAAGAAAAGAAAAGAAAAGAAAAGGAAAGTAAAGAAAAGAAAAGGAAAGTAAAGTAAAGAAAAGGAAAGAAAAGTAAAGAAAAGTAAAGTAAAGGAAAGAAAAGAAAAGAAAAGAAAAGTAAAGAAAAGAAAAGAAAAAAAAGGAAAGGAAAGAAAAGAAAAGAAAAGAAAAGTAAAGTAAAGAAAAGAAAAGAATAGAAAAGAAAAGGAAAGGAAAGGAAAGAAAAGAAAAGAAAAGTAAAGTAAAGTAAAGAAAAGAAAAGAAAAGTAAAGTAAAGTAAAGTAAAGAAAAGTAAAGGAAAGTAAAGTAAAGTAAAGGAAAAAAGGAAAGTAAAGTAAAGGAAAGTAAAGGAAAGAATAACAACAGAAAGAAAAGAAAAGTAAAGTAAAGGAAAGGAAAGGAAAGAAAAGAAAAAAAAAGAAAAGAAAAGAAAAGTAAAGGAAAGAAAAGAAAAGAAAAGTAAAGGAAAGAAAGTAAAGAAAAGGAAAGTAAAGAAAAGTAAAGGAAAGTAAAGTAAAGAACAGAAAAGGAAAGTAAAGAAAAGGAAAGGAAAGAAAAGAAAAGAAAAGTAAAGTACAGTAAAGGAAAGGAAAGTAAAAAAAGTAAAGCAAAGTAAAGTAAAGAAAAGAAAAGAAAAGGAAAGGAAAGGAAAGTAGAGAAAAGGAAAGAAAAGAAAGAAAAGTAAAGTAAAGTAAAGTAAAGAAAAGAAAAGGAAAGAAAAGGAAAGAAAAGTAAAGAAAAGTAAAGTAAAGGAAAGAAAAGAAAAGAAAAGGAAAGGAAAGTAAAGAAAAGTAAAGTAAAGTAAAGAAAAGGAAAGTAAAGAAAATAAAAGAAAAGAAAATAAAATAAAAGGAAAGGAAGGTAAAGGAAGGGAAAGGAAAGGAAATAAAAGTCAAGTAAAGTAAAGAAAAGAAAAGTAAAGAAAAGAAAAGAAAAGTAAAGTAAAGTAAAGTAAAGTAAAATAAAGAAAAGAAAAGAAAAGAAATGAAAAGTAAAGTAAAGTAAAGAAAAGAAAAGAAAAGTAAAGTAAAGGAAAGAAAAGAAAAGAAAATGAAAGTAAAGAAAATAAAAAGGAAAGTAAAAGAAAGAAAAGGAAAGAAGAGGAAAGGAAAGAAAAGTAAAGGAAAGAAAAGGAAAGTAAAGAAAAGGAAAGAAAAGTAAAGAAAAGTAAAGTAAAGGAAAGAAAAGAAAAGGAAAGTAAAGAAAAGAAAAGAAAAGGAAAGTAAAGGAAAGAAAAGAAAAGGAAAGAAAAGGAAAGTAAAGGAAAGAAAATTAAAGTAAAGTAAAGGAAAGAAAAGAAAAGTAAAGTCAAGAAAAGGAAAGTAAAGTAAAGTAAAGAAAAGTAAAGTAAAGTAAAGTAAAGTAAAGAAAAAAAAGGAAAGTAAAGTAAAGTAAAGAAAAGAAAAGAAAAGTAAAGGAAAGTAAAGGAAAGAAAAGAAAAGAAAAGAAAAGAAAAGGAAAGGAAAGGAAAGAAAAGAAAAGTAAAGTAAAGTAGAGTAAAGTAAAGTAAAGTAAAGTAAAGGAAAGAAAGAAAAGAAAAGAAAAGAAAAGAAGAGTAAAGGAAAGAAAATTAAAGAAAAGGAAAGTAAAGAAAAGGAAAGTAAAGAAAAGTAAAGGAAAGTAAAGTAAAGAACAGAAAAGGAAAGTAAAGAAAAGGAAAGGAAAGAAAAGAACAGAAAAGTCAAGTAAAGTAAAGGAAAGGAAAAAAAGTAAAGCAAAGTAAAGTAAAGAAAAGAAAAGAAAAGGAAAGGAAAGTAGAGAAAAGGAAAGAAAAGAAATGGAAAGGAAAGGAAAGGAAAGGAAAGGAAAGAAAAGAAAAGAAAAGAATTGAAAAGAAAAGGAAAGGAAAGGAAAGAGAAGTAAAGTAAAGTAAAGTAAAGTAAAGAAAAAAAAGAAAAGGAAAGAAAAGAAAAGAAAAGAAAAGGAAAGGAAAGGAAAGAAAAGAAAAGAAAAGGAAAGGAAAGGAAAGGAAAGAAAAGAAAAGAAAAGGAAAGGAAAGGAAAGGAAAGGAAAGGAAAGAAAAGAAAAGAAAAGTAAAGGAAAGGAAAGGAAAGAAAAGAAAAGAAAAGTAAAGAAAAGAAAAGAAAAGAAAAGGAAAGGAAAGGAAAGGAAAGAAAAGAAAAGAAAAGAAAAGGAAAGGAAAGGAAAGTAATGTAAAGAAAAGAAAAGAAAAGGAAAGGAAAGGAAAGAAAAGGAAAGTAAATTAAGGAAACGGAAAGAAAAGTAAAGTAAAGTAAAGGAAAGAAAAGAAAAGAAAAGGAAAGTAAAGTAAAGTAAAGAAAAGGAAAGAAAAGAAAGTAAAGTAAAGTAAAGTAAAGAAAAGGAAAGAAAAGGAAAGTAAAGTAAAGAAAAGTAAAGAAAAGTAAAGTAAAGGAAAGAAAAGGAAAGTAAAGTCAAGAAAAGGAAAGAGAAGTAAAGAAAAGGAAAGTAAAGGAAAGAAAAGAAAAGGAAAGTAAAGAAAAGAAAAGAAAAGGAAAGTAAAGGAAAGGAAAGAAAAGGAAAGTAAAGTAAAGAAAAGGAAAGAAAAGAAAGTAAAGTAAAGTAAAGAAAAGGAAAGAAAAGTAAAGTAAAGTAAAGAAAAGGAAAGAAAAGGAAAGTAAAGTAAAGTAAAGGAAATAAAAGAAAAGTAAAGTAAATTAAGGAAAAGGAAAGAAAAGTAAAGTAAAGTAAAGGAAAGAAAAGAAAAGAAAAGGAAAGTAAAGTAAAGTAAAGAAAAGGAAAGAAAAGAAAGTAAAGTAAAGAAAAGGAAAGAAAAGTAAAGTAAAGGAAAGAAAAGGAAAGAAAAGGAAAGTAAAGTAAAGTAAAGGAAAGAAAAGAAAAGTAAAGTAAAGTAAAGGAAAGAAAAGAAAAGGAAAGTAAAGTAAAGAAAAGGAAAGAAAAGGAAAGGAAAGTAAAGAAAAGGAAAGAAAAGGAAAGAAAAGTAAAGTAAAGGAAAGAAAAGAAAAGAAAAGGAAAGTAAAGAAAAGTAAAGTAAAGAAAAGGAAAGTAAAGAAAAGAAAAGAAAAGAAAAGGAAAGGAAAGGAAGGGAACGGAAAGGAAAGAAAAGTAAAGTACAGTAAAGAAAGGAAAAGTAAAGAAAAGAAAAGAAAAGTAAAGTAAAGTAAAGAAAAGAAAAGAAAAGAAATGAAAAGTAAAGTAAAGTAAAGAAAAAAAAAGTAAAGGAAAGAAAAGAAAATAAAAGAAAAGAAAAGGAAAGGAAAGGAAAGGAAAGAAAAGTAAAGTAAAGGAAAGAAAAGAAAAGAAAAGAAAAGGAAAATAAAGAAAAGGAAAGTAAAGGAAAGAAAAGGAAAGAAGAGGAAAGGAAAGAAAAGTAAAGTAAAGTAAAGAAAAGGAAAGACAAGTAAAGAAAAGGAAAGTAAAGGAAAGAAAAGAAAAGGAAAGTAAAGTAAAGAAAAGGAAAGAAAAGGAAAGTAAAGTAAAGAAAAGGAAAGAAAAGGAAAGAAAAGTAAAGTAAAGGAAAGAAAAGAAAAGAAAAGGAAAGTAAAGAAAAGTAAAGTAAAGAAAAGGAAAGTAAAGAAAAGAAAAGAAAAGAAAAGGAAAGAAAAGAAAGTAAAGTAAAGTAAAGAAAAGGAAAGAAAAGTAAAGTAAAGGAAAGAAAAGGAAAGAAAAGGAAAGTAAAGTAAAGTAAAGGAAAGAAAAGAAAAGTAAAGTAAAGTAAAGAAAAGAAAAATAAAGTAAAGTAAAGAAAAGGAAAGAAAAGTAAAGAAAAGTAAAGTAAAGGAAAGTAAAGAAAAGGAAAGTAAAGGAAAGAAAAGGAAAGAAAAGTAAAGAAAAGTAAAGTAAAGGAAAGAAAAGAAAAGGAAAGTAAATGAAAGAAAAGAAAAGGAAAGTAAAGCAAAGAAAAGGAAAGTAAAGTAAAGAAAAGGAAAGAAAAGGAAAGGAAAGTAAAGAAAAGGAAAGAAAAGTAAAGGAAAGTAAAGGAAAGAAAAGAAAAGGAAAGTAAAGTAAAGAAAAGGAAAGAAAAGGAAAGGAAAGTAAAGAAAAGGAAAGAAAAGGAAAGAAAAGTAAAGTAAAGGAAAGAAAAGAAAAGAAAAGGAAAGTAAAGAAAAGTAAAGTAAAGAAAAGGAAAGTAAAGAAAAGAAAAGAAAAGAAAAGAAAAGGAAAGGAAAGGAAGGGAACGGAAAGGAAAGAAAAGTAAAGTACAGTAAAGAAAGGAAAAGTAAAGAAAAGAAAAGAAAAGTAAAGTAAAGTAAAGTAAAGAAAAGAAAAGAAAAGAAATGAAAAGTAAAGTAAAGTAAAGAAAAAAAAAGTAAAGGAAAGAAAAGAAAATAAAAGAAAAGAAAAGGAAAGGAAAGGAAAGGAAAGAAAAGTAAAGTAAAGGAAAGAAAAGAAAAGAAAAGAAAAGGAAAGTAAAGAAAAGGAAAGTAAAGGAAAGAAAAGGAAAGAAGAGGAAAGGAAAGAAAAGTAAAGTAAAGTAAAGAAAAGGAAAGACAAGTAAAGAAAAGGAAAGTAAAGGAAAGAAAAGAAAAGGAAAGTAAAGTAAAGAAAAGGAAAGAAAAGGAAAGTAAAGTAAAGAAAAGGAAAGAAAAGGAAAGAAAAGTAAAGTAAAGGAAAGAAAAGAAAAGGAAAGTAAAGAAAAGTAAAGTAAAGAAAAGGAAAGTAAAGAAAAGAAAAGAAAAGGAAAGGAAAGAAAAGTAAAGTAAAGTAAAGAAAGGAAAAGTAAAGTAAAGAAAAGAAAAGTAAAGTAAAGTAAAGAAAAGAAAAGAAAAGAAAAGAAATGAAAAGTAAAGTAAAGTAAAGAAAAGAAAAGTAAAGGAAAGAAAAGAAAAGAAAAGAAAAGAAAAGGAAAGGAAAGGAAAGGAAAGAAAAGTAAAGTAAAGGAAAGAAAAGAAAAGAAAAGAAAAGGAAAGTAAAGAAAAGAAAAGGAAAGTAAAGTAAAGAAAAGGAAAGAAAAGTAAAGAAAAGTAAAGTAAAGGAAAGAAAAGAAAAGGAAAGGAAAGAAAAAAAAAGAAAAGGAAAGAAAAGGAAAGTAAAGAAAAAAGTAAAGTAAAGTAAAGAAAAGAAAAGGAAAGTAAAGTAAAGAAAAGGAAAGAAAAGGAAAGTAAAGTAAAGAAAAGTAAAGAAAAGTAAAGTAAAGGAAAGAAAAGAAAAGAAAAGAAAAGGAAAGTAAAGTCAAGAAAAGGAAAGAGAAGTAAAGAAAAGGAAAGTAAAGGAAAGAAAAGAAAAGGAAAGTAAAGAAAAGAAAAGAAAAGAAAAGGAAAGTAAAGGAAAGAAAAGAAAAGGAAAGAAAAGGAAAGTAAAGGAAAGAAAAGTAAAGTAAAGTAAAGGAAAGAAAAGAAAAGGAAAGTAAAGTTAAGAAAATGAAAGAAAAGGAAAGTAAAGTAAAGAAAAGGAAAGAAAAGTAAAGAAAAGTAAAGTAAAGGAAAGAAAAGAAAAGAGAAGGAAAGTAAAGAAAAGTAAAGTAAAGAAAAGGAAAGTAAAGAAAATAAAAGAAAATAAAATAAAAGGAAAGGTAGGGAAAGGAAAGTAAAGAAAAGTAAAGTAAAGTAAAGAAAAGAAAAGTAAAGAAAAAAAAATAAAAGAAAAGTAAAGTAAAGTAAAGAAAAGGAAAGGAAAGGAAAGGAAAGGAAAGAAAAGAAAAGAAAAGTAAAGAAAAGAAAAGAAAAAAAAAGGAAAGGAAAGAAAAGAAAAGAAAAGAAAAGTAAAGTAAAGAAAAGAAAAGAATAGAAAAGAAAAGAAAAAGAAAGGAAAGAAAAGAAAAGAAAAGCAAAGTAAAGTAAAGTAAAGAAAAGAAAAGAAAAGTAAAGTAAAGTAAAGTAAAGAAAAGTAAAGGAAAGTAAAGTAAAGTAAAGGAAAAAAGGAAAGTAAAGTAAAGGAAAGTAAAGGAAAGAATAACAACGGAAAGAAAAGAAAAGTAAAGTAAAGGAAAGGAAAGGAAAGAAAAGAAAAAAAAGAAAAGAAAAGTAAAGTAAAGGAAAGAAAAGAAAAGAAAAGTAAAGTAAAGTAGAGTAAAGTAAAGTAAATAAAAGGAAAGAAAGAAAAGAAAAGAAAAGTAAAGGAAAGAAAGTAAAGAAAAGGAAAGTAAAGAAAAGTAAAGGAAAGTCAAGTAAAGAACAGAAAAGGAAAGTAAAGAAAAGGAAAGGAAAGAAAAGAAAAGAAAAGTAAAGTAAAGTAAAGAAAAGGAAAGAAAAGTAAAGTAAAGTAAAGAAAAGGAAAGAAAAGGAAAGTAAAGTAAAGTAAAGGAAAGAAAAGAAAAGTAAAGTAAATTAAGGAAAAGGAAAGAAAAGTAAAGTAAAGTAAAGGAAAGAAAAGAAAAGAAAAGGAAAGTAAAGTAAAGTAAAGAAAAGGAAAGAAAAGAAAGTAAAGTAAAGTAAAGAAAAGGAAAGAAAAGTAAAGTAAAGTAAAGAAAAGAAAAATAAAGTAAAGTAAAGAAAAGGAAAGAAAAGTAAAGAAAAGTAAAGTAAAGGAAAGTAAAGAAAAGGAAAGTAAAGGAAAGAAAAGGAAAGAAAAGTAAAGAAAAGTAAAGTAAAGGAAAGAAAAGGAAAGTAAATGAAAGAAAAGAAAAGGAAAGTAAAGTAAAGAAAAGGAAAGTAAAGTAAAGAAAAGGAAAGAAAAGGAAAGGAAAGTAAAGAAAAGGAAAGAAATGTAAAGGAAAGTAAAGGAAAGAAAAGAAAAGGAAAGTAAAGTAAAGAAAAGGAAAGAAAAGGAAAGGAAAGTAAAGAAAAGGAAAGAAAAGGAAAGAAAAGTAAAGTAAAGGAAAGAAAAGAAAAGAAAAGGAAAGTAAAGAAAAGTAAAGTAAAGAAAAGGAAAGTAAAGAAAAGAAAAGAAAAGAAAAGAAAAGGAAAGGAAAGGAAGGGAACGGAAAGGAAAGAAAAGTAAAGTACAGTAAAGAAAGGAAAAGTAAAGAAAAGAAAAGAAAAGTAAAGTAAAGTAAAGTAAAGAAAAGAAAAGAAAAGAAATGAAAAGTAAAGTAAAGTAAAGAAAAAAAAGTAAAGGAAAGAAAAGAAAAGAAAAGAAAAGAAAAGGAAAAGAAAGGAAAGTAAAGAAAAGTAAAGTAAAGGAAAGAAAAGAAAAGAAAAGAAAAGGAAAGTAAAGAAAAGGAAAGTAAAGGAAAGAAAAGGAAAGAAGAGGAAAGGAAAGAAAAGTAAAGTAAAGTAAAGAAAAGGAAAGACAAGTAAAGAAAAGTAGAGTAAAGGAAAGAAAAGAAAAGGAAAGTAAAGTAAAGAAAAGGAAAGAAAAGGAAAGTAAAGTAAAGAAAAGGAAAGAAAAGGAAAGAAAAGTTAAGTAAAGGAAAGAAAAGAAAAGAAAAGGAAAGTAAAGAAAAGGAAAGTAAAGAAAAGGAAAGTAAAGAAAAGAAAAGGAAAGGAAAGAAAAGTAAAGTAAAGTAAAGAAAGGAAAAGTAAAGTAAAGAAAAGAAAAGTAAAGTAAAGTAAAGAAAAGAAAAGAAATGAAAAGTAAAGTAAAGTAAAGTAAAGAAAAGAAAAGTAAAGGAAAGAAAAGAAAATAAAAGAAATGAAAAGGAAAGGAAAGGAAAGTAAAGAAAAGTAAAGTAAAGGAAAGAAAAGAAAAGAAAAGAAAAGGAAAGTAAAGAAAAGAAAATGAAAGTAAAGTAAAGAAAAGGAAAGAAAAGTAAAGAAAAGGAAAGTAAAGGAAAGAAAAGAAAAGGAAAGGAAAGAAAACAAAAGAAAAGGAAAGAAAAGGAAAGTAAAGAAAAAAAGTAAAGTAAAGTAAAGAAAAGAAAAGGAAAGTAAAGTAAAGAAAAGGAAAGAAAAGGAAAGTAAAGTAAAGAAAAGTAAAGAAAAGTAAAGTAAAGGAAAGAAAAGAAAAGGAAAGTAAAGTCAAGAAAAGGAAATAGAAGTAAAGAAAAGGAAAGTAAAGGAAAGAAAAGAAAAGGAAAGTAAAGAAAAGAAAAGAAAAGGAAAGTAAAGGAAAGAAAAGAAAAGGAAAGAAAAGGAAAGAAAAGGAAAGGAAAGTAAAGTAATTTAAAGAAAAGAAAAGTAAAGTAAAGTAAAGAAAAGAAAAATAAAGTAAAGTAAAGAAAAGGAAAGAAAAGTAAAGAAAAGTAAAGTAAAGGAAAGTAAAGAACAGGAAAGGAAAGGAAAGGAAAGGAAAGGAAAGAAAAGGAAAGGAAAGAAAAGAAAAGTAAAGAAAAGAAAAGAAAAGAAATGTAAAGGAAAGAAAAGGAAAGAAAAGTAAAGAAAAGGAAAGAAAAGTAAAGTAAAGTAAAGTTAAGAAAAGAAAAGAAATGAAAAGTAAAGTAAAGTAAAGAAAAAAAAAGTAAAGGAAAGAAAAGAAAAGAAAAGAAAAGAAAAGGAAAGGAAATGAAAGAAAAGTAAAGTAAAGGAAAGAAAAGAAAAGAAAAGAAAAGGAAAGTAAAGAAAAGAAAAGGAAAGTAAAGGAAAGAAAAGGAAAGAAGCGGAAAGGAAAGAAAAGTAAAGTAAAGTAAAGAAAAAAAAGTAAAGGAAAGAAAAGAAAATAAAATAAAAGAAAAGAAAAGGAAAGGAAAGGAAAGAAAAGTAAAGTAAAGGAAAGAAAAGAAAAGAAAAGAAAAGGAAAGTAAAGAAAAGAAAAGGAAAGTAAAGGAAAGAAAAGGAAAGAAGAGGAAAGGAAAGAAAAGTAAAGTAAAGTAAAGAAAAGGAAAGAAAAGTAAAGAAAAGTAAAGTAAAGGAAAGAAAAGAAAAGAAAAGGAAAGTAAAGAAAAGTAAAGTAAAGAAAAGGAAAGTAAATAAAATAAAATAAAATAAAATAAAAGGAAAGGTAGGGAAAGGAAAGTAAAGAAAAGTAAAGTAAAGTAAAGAAAAGAAAAGTAAAGAAAAGGAAAGGAAGGGAAAGGAAAGGAAAGAAAAGTAAAGTAAAGTAAAGAAAGGAAAAGTAAAGAAAAGAAAAGAAAAGTAAAGTAAAGTAAAGAAAAGAAAAGAAAAGAAATGAAAAGTAAAGTAAAGTAAAGAAAAGAAAAGTAAAGGAAAGAAAAGAAAAGAAAAGAAAAGGAAAGGAAAGGAAAGGAAAGGAAAGAAAAGTAAAGTAAATGAAAGAAAAGAAAAGAAAAGAAAAGGAAAGTAAAGAAAAGAAAAGGAAAGTAAAGGAAAGAAAAGGAAAGAAGAGGAAAGGAAAGAAAAGGAAAGGAAAGGAAAGAAAAGAAAAGGAAAGTAAAGTAAAGAAAAGGAAAGAAAAGTAAAGAAAAGTAAAGTAAAGGAAAGAAAAGAAAAGGAAAGGAAAGAAAAGAAAAGAAATGGAAAGCAAAGGAAAGAAAAGAAAAGGAAAGAAAAGGAAAGGAAAGAAAAGTAAAGTAAAGTAAAGGAAAGAAAAGAAAAGGAAAGTAAAGTAAAGAAAAGGAAAGATAAGGAAAGTAAAGTAAAGAAAAGGAAAGAAAAGTAAAGAAAAGTAAAGTAAAGGAAAGAAAAGAAAAGAAAAGGAAAGTAAAGAAAAGTAAAGTAAAGAAAAGGAAAGTAAAGAAAATAAAAGAAAATAAAATAAAAGGAAAGGTAGGGAAAGGAAAGTAAAGAAAAGTAAAGTCAACGAAAGAAAAGTAAAGAAAAAAAAGAAAAAAAAAGAAAAGTAAAGAAAAGAAAAGAAAAAATAAGAAAAGGAAAGAAAAGAAAAGAAAAGAAAAGTAAAGTAAAGAAAAGAAAAGAAAAGAATAGAAAAGAAAAGAAAAGGAAAGGAAAGGAAAGGAAAGAAAAGAAAAGAAAAGTAAAGTAAAGTAAAGTAAAGAAAAGTAAAGTAAAGTAAAGGAAAGGAAAGGAAAGGAAAGAAAAGAAAAGGAAAGGAAAGGAAAGGAAAGAAAAGAAAAGAAAAGAACAGGAAAGGAAAGGAAAGGAAAGGAAAGGAAAGAAAAGGAAAGGAAAGAAAAGAAAAGTAAAGAAAAGAAAAGAAAAGAAATGTAAAGGAAAGGAAAGGAAAGGAAAGGAAAGAAAAGAAAAGAAAAGAAAAGTAAAGGAAAGGAAAGGAAAGGAAAGGAAAGAAAAGAAAAGAAAAGAAAAGAAAAGGAAAGAAAAGGAAAGTAAAGTAGAGTAAAGTAAAGTAAAGAAAAGAAAAGTAAAGTAAAGAAATAAAAAGGAAAGGAAAGAAAAGTAAAGTAAAGGAAAGAAAAGAAAACAAAAGGGAAGTAAAGAAAAGAAAAGGAAAGTAAAGGAAAGAAAAGGAAAGAAGAGGAAAGGAAAGAAAAGTAAAGCAAAGGAAAGAAAAGGAAAGGAAAGTAAAGAAAAGAAAAGAAAAGGAAAGTAAAGGAAAGAAAAGAAAAGGAAAGAAAAGGTAAGTAAAGGAAAGAAAAGTAAAGTAAAGTAAAGGAAAGAAAAGGAAAGTAAAGTAAAGAAAAGGAAAGAAAAGGAAAGTAAAGTAAAGAAAAGGAAAGAAAAGTAAAGAAAAGTAAAGTAAAGAAAAGAAAAGAAACGTAAAGTCAAGTAAAGAAAAGTAAAGTAAAGTAAAGTAAAGAAAAAAAAGGAAAAGAATAGTAAAGAAAAGAAAAGAAAAGTATAGAAAAGAAAAGAAAAGAAAAGGAAAGGAATGGAAAGAAAAGTAAAGTAAAGTAAAGTAAAGAAAAGAAAAGAAAAGTAAAGTAAAGTAAAGTAAAGAAAAGTAAAGTAAAGTAAAGTAAAGAAAAAAAAGGAAAGTAAAGTAAAGTAAAGAAAAAAAGGAAAGGAAAGTAAAGTAAAGAATAACAACGGAAAGAAAAGAAAAGTAAAGTAAAGTAAAGGAAAGGAAAGGAAAGGAAAGAAAAGAAAAGCAAAGAAAAGTAAAGTAAAGAAAATAAAAGAAAATAAAATAAAAGGAAAGGAAGGGAAAGGAAAGGAAATAAAAGTAAAGTAATGAAAATAAAAGTAAAGAAAAGAAAAGAAAAGTAAAGTAAAGTAAAGTAAAGAAAAGAAAAGAAAAGAAATGAAAAGTAAAGTAAAGTAAAGAAAAGAAAAGTAAAGGAAAGAAAAGAAAAGAAAAGAAAAGGAAAGGAAAGGAAAGGAAAGGAAAGAAAAGTAAAGTAAATGAAAGAAAAGAAAAGAAAAGAAAAGGAAAGTAAAGAAAAGAAAAGGAAAGTAAAGGAAAGAAAAGGAAAGAAGAGGAAAGGAAAGAAAAGGAAAGGAAAGGAAAGAAAAGAAAAGGAAAGTAAAGTAAAGAAAAGGAAAGAAAAGTAAAGAAAAGTAAAGTAAAGGAAAGAAAAGAAAAGGAAAGGAAAGAAAAGAAAAGAAATGGAAAGCAAAGGAAAGAAAAGAAAAGGAAAGAAAAGGAAAGGAAAGAAAAGTAAAGTAAAGTAAAGGAAAGAAAAGAAAAGGAAAGTAAAGTAAAGAAAAGGAAAGATAAGGAAAGTAAAGTAAAGAAAAGGAAAGAAAAGTAAAGAAAAGTAAAGTAAAGGAAAGAAAAGAAAAGAAAAGGAAAGTAAAGAAAAGTAAAGTAAAGAAAAGGAAAGTAAAGAAAATAAAAGAAAATAAAATAAAAGGAAAGGTAGGGAAAGGAAAGTAAAGAAAAGTAAAGTCAACGAAAGAAAAGTAAAGAAAAAAAAGAAAAGAAAAGAAAAGTAAAGAAAAGAAAAGAAAAAATAAGAAAAGGAAAGAAAAGAAAAGAAAAGAAAAGTAAAGTAAAGAAAAGAAAAGAAAAGAATAGAAAAGAAAAGAAAAGAAAAGGAAAGGAATGGAAAGAAAAGTAAAGTAAAGTAAAGTAAAGAAAAGAAAAGAAAAGTAAAGTAAAGTAAAGTAAAGAAAAGTAAAGTAAAGTAAAGTAAAGAAAAAAAAGGAAAGTAAAGTAAAGTAAAGAAAAAAAGGAAAGGAAAGTAAAGTAAAGAATAACAACGGAAAGAAAAGAAAAGTAAAGTAAAGTAAAGGAAAGGAAAGGAAAGGAAAGAAAAGAAAAGCAAAGAAAAGTAAAGTAAAGAAAATAAAAGAAAATAAAATAAAAGGAAAGGAAGGGAAAGGAAAGGAAATAAAAGTAAAGTAATGAAAATAAAAGTAAAGAAAAGAAAAGTAAAGTAAAGTAAAGTAAAGAAAAGAAAAGAAAAGAAATGAAAAGTAAAGTAAAGTAAAGAAAAGAAAAGTAAAGGAAAGAAAAGAAAAGAAAAGAAAAGGAAAGGAAAGGAAAGGAAAGGAAAGAAAAGTAAAGTAAATGAAAGAAAAGAAAAGAAAAGAAAAGGAAAGTAAAGAAAAGAAAAGGAAAGTAAAGGAAAGAAAAGGAAAGAAGAGGAAAGGAAAGAAAAGGAAAGGAAAGGAAAGAAAAGAAAAGGAAAGTAAAGTAAAGAAAAGGAAAGAAAAGTAAAGAAAAGTAAAGTAAAGGAAAGAAAAGAAAAGGAAAGGAAAGAAAAGAAAAGAAATGGAAAGCAAAGGAAAGAAAAGAAAAGGAAAGAAAAGGAAAGGAAAGAAAAGTAAAGTAAAGTAAAGGAAAGAAAAGAAAAGGAAAGTAAAGTAAAGAAAAGGAAAGATAAGGAAAGTAAAGTAAAGAAAAGGAAAGAAAAGTAAAGAAAAGTAAAGTAAAGGAAAGAAAAGAAAAGAAAAGGAAAGTAAAGAAAAGTAAAGTAAAGAAAAGGAAAGTAAAGAAAATAAAAGAAAATAAAATAAAAGGAAAGGTAGGGAAAGGAAAGTAAAGAAAAGTAAAGTCAACGAAAGAAAAGTAAAGAAAAAAAAGAAAAGAAAAGAAAAGTAAAGAAAAGAAAAGAAAAAATAAGAAAAGGAAAGAAAAGAAAAGAAAAGAAAAGTAAAGTAAAGAAAAGAAAAGAAAAGAATAGAAAAGAAAAGAAAAGGAAAGGAAAGGAAAGGAAAGAAAAGAAAAGAAAAGTAAAGTAAAGTAAAGTAAAGAAAAGTAAAGTAAAGTAAAGGAAAGGAAAGGAAAGGAAAGAAAAGAAAAGGAAAGGAAAGGAAAGGAAAGAAAAGAAAAGAAAAGAACAGGAAAGGAAAGGAAAGGAAAGGAAAGGAAAGAAAAGGAAAGGAAAGAAAAGAAAAGTAAAGAAAAGAAAAGAAAAGAAATGTAAAGGAAAGGAAAGGAAAGGAAAGAAAAGAAAAGAAAAGAAAAGTAAAGGAAAGGAAAGGAAAGGAAAGGAAAGAAAAGAAAAGAAAAGAAAAGAAAAGAAAAGGAAAGAAAAGGAAAGTAAAGTAGAGTAAAGTAAAGTAAAGAAAAGAAAAGTAAAGTAAAGAAATAAAAAGGAAAGGAAAGAAAAGTAAAGTAAAGGAAAGAAAAGAAAACAAAAGGGAAGTAAAGAAAAGAAAAGGAAAGTAAAGGAAAGAAAAGGAAAGAAGAGGAAAGGAAAGAAAAGTAAAGCAAAGGAAAGAAAAGGAAAGGAAAGTAAAGAAAAGAAAAGAAAAGGAAAGTAAAGGAAAGAAAAGAAAAGGAAAGAAAAGGAAAGTAAAGGAAAGAAAAGTAAAGTAAAGTAAAGGAAAGAAAAGGAAAGTAAAGTAAAGAAAAGGAAAGAAAAGGAAAGTAAAGTAAAGAAAAGGAAAGAAAAGTAAAGAAAAGTAAAGTAAAGAAAAGAAAAGAAACGTAAAGTCAAGTAAAGAAAAGTAAAGTAAAGTAAAGTAAAGAAAAAAAAAGGAAAAGAATAGTAAAGAAAAGAAAAGAAAAGTATAGAAAAGAAAAGAAAAGAAAAGGAAAGGAATGGAAAGAAAAGTAAAGTAAAGTAAAGTAAAGAAAAGAAAAGAAAAGTAAAGTAAAGTAAAGTAAAGAAAAGTAAAGTAAAGTAAAGTAAAGAAAAAAAAGGAAAGTAAAGTAAAGTAAAGAAAAAAAGGAAAGGAAAGTAAAGTAAAGAATAACAACGGAAAGAAAAGAAAAGTAAAGTAAAGTAAAGGAAAGGAAAGGAAAGGAAAGAAAAGAAAAGCAAAGAAAAGTAAAGTAAAGAAAATAAAAGAAAATAAAATAAAAGGAAAGGAAGGGAAAGGAAAGGAAATAAAAGTAAAGTAATGAAAATAAAAGTAAAGAAAAGAAAAGAAAAGTAAAGTAAAGTAAAGTAAAGAAAAGAAAAGAAATGAAATGAAAAGTAAAGTAAAGTACAGAAAAGAAAAGTAAAGAAAAGAAAAGAAAAGAAAAGGAAAGGAAAGAAAGGTAAAGTAAAGGAAAGAAAAGAAAAGAAAAGGAAATTAAAGAAAAGTAAAGGAAAGTAAAGTAAAGAACAGAAAAGGAAAGGAAAGAAAAGGAAAGAAGAGGAAAGGAAAGAAAAGTAAAGGAAAGAAAAGAAAAGGAAAGTAAAGAAAAGGAAAGAAAAGTAAAGAAAAGTAAAGTAAAGGAAAGAAAAGAAAAGGAAAGTAAAGGAAAGAAAAGAAAAGGAAAGAAAAGGAAAGTAAAGGAAAGAAAATTAAAGTAAAATAAAGGAAAGAAAAGAAAAGTAAAGTAAAGAAAATCAAAGTAAAGTAAATTAAAGTAAAGAAAAGTAAAGTAAAGTAAAGAAAAAAAAGGAAAGTAAAGTAAAGAAAAAAAAGGAAAGTAAAGTAAAGGAAAGTAAAGAATAGCAATGGAAAGAAAAGAAAAGTAAAGGAAAGTAAAGGAAAGAAAAGAAAAGAAAAGAAAAGAAAGTAAAGGAAAGGAAAGAAAAGAAAAGAAAAGTAAAGTAAAGTAAAGTAGAGTAAAGTCAAGTAAAGTAAAGTAAAGGAAAGAAAGAAAAGAAAAGAAAAGAAGAGTAAAGGAAAGAAAATTAAAGAACAGGAAAGTAAAGAAAAGGAAAGTAAAGAAAAGTAAAGGAAAGTTAAGTAAAGAACAGAAAAGGAAAGTAAAGAAAAGGAAAGGAAAGAAAAGAACAGAAAAGTAAAGTAAAGTAAAGGAAAGGAAAGGAAAGGAAAGTAAAAAAAGTAAAGCAAAGTAAAGTAAAGAAAAGAAAAGGAAAGGAAAGTAGAGAAAAGGAAAGAACAGAAATAAAAGTAAAGTAAAGAAAAGAAAAGAACAGAAAAGGAAAGGAAAGGAAAGTAAAGTAAAGTAAAGAAAAGAAAAGAAAAGGAAAGGAAAGGAAAGGAAAGTAGAGAAAAGGAAAGAAAAGGAAAGGAAAGAAAAGAAAAGAAAAGAAAAGGAAAGGAAAGGAAAGGAAAGGAAAGGAAAGTAGAGAAAAGGAAAGAACAGAAATAAAAGTAAAGTAAAGAAAAGAAAAGAACAGAAAAGGAAAGGAAAGGAAAGTAAAGTAAAGTAAAGAAAAGAAAAGAAAAGGAAAGGAAAGGAAAGGAAAGTAGAGAAAAGGAAAGAAAAGGAAAGGAAAGAAAAGAAAAGAAAAGAAAAGGAAAGGAAAGGAAAGGAAAGGAAAGGAAAGGAAAGGAATGTAGAGAAAAGGAAAGAAAATAAATAAAAGTAACTTAAAGTAACGAAAAGAAAAGGAAAGTAAAGAAAAGGAAAGGAAAGGAAAGGAAAGAAAAGGAAAGTAAAGGAAAGGAAGGAAAAGAAAAGAAAAGAAAAGAAAAGAAATGTAAAGTAAAGAAGAGAAAAGAAAAGGAAATGAAAGAAAAGAAAAGAAAAGACAAGGAAAGAAAAGAAAAGAAAAGAAAAGAAAAGTAAAGTAAAGTAAAGAAAAGAAAAGAAAAGGAAAGGAAAGAAAAGGAAAGGAAAGAAAAGAAAAGAAAAGAAAAGGAAAGGAAAGGAAAGGAAAGGAAAGAAAAGAAAAGAAAAGAAAAGGAAAGGAAAGAAAAGAAAAGAAAAGAAAAGAAAAGGAAAGAAAAGAAAAGAAAAGAAAAGAAAAGGAAAGGAAAGGAAAGGAAAGGAAAGAAAACAAAAGAAAAGAAAAGGAAAGGAAAGGAAAGGAAAGAAAAGAAAAGTAAAGTAAAGTAAAGGAAAGGAAAGGAAAGAAAAGAAAAGAAAAGGAAAGGAAAGGTAAGGAAAGGAAAGAAAAGAAAAGAAAAGAAAAGAAAAGGAAAGAAAAGGAAAGTAAAGTAAAGTAAAGTAAAGTAAAGAAAAGAAAAGTAAAGTAAAGAAATAAAAAGGAAAGGAAAGAAAAGTAAAGTAAAGGAAAGAAAAGAAAACAAAAGGGAAGTAAAGAAAAGAAAAGGAAAGTAAAGGAAAGAAAAGGAAAGAAGAGGAAAGGAAAGAAAAGTAAAGCAAAGGAAAGAAAAGAAAAGGAAAGTAAAGAAAAGGAAAGAAAAGTAAAGAAAAGTAAAGTAAAGGAAAGAAAAGAAAAGGAAAGTAAAGGAAAGAAAAGTAAAGTAAAGTAAAGGAAAGAAAAGGAAAGTAAAGTAAAGAAAAGGAAAGAAAAGGAAAGTAAAGTAAAGAAAAGGAAAGAAAAGTAAAGAAAAGTAAAGTAAAGAAAAGAAAAGAAACGTAAAGTCAAGTAAAGAAAAGTAAAGTAAAGTAAAGTAAAGAAAAAAAAGGAAAAGAATAGTAAAGAAAAGAAAAGAAAAGTATAGAAAAGAAAAGAAAAGAAAAGGAAAGGAATGGAAAGAAAAGTAAAGTAAAGTAAAGTAAAGAAAAGAAAAGAAAAGTAAAGTAAAGTAAAGTAAAGAAAAGTAAAGTAAAGTAAAGTAAAGAAAAAAAAGGAAAGTAAAGTAAAGTAAAGAAAAAAAGGAAAGGAAAGTAAAGTAAAGAATAACAACGGAAAGAAAAGAAAAGTAAAGTAAAGTAAAGGAAAGGAAAGGAAAGGAAAGAAAAGAAAAGCAAAGAAAAGTAAAGTAAAGAAAATAAAAGAAAATAAAATAAAAGGAAAGGAAGGGAAAGGAAAGGAAATAAAAGTAAAGTAATGAAAATAAAAGTAAAGAAAAGAAAAGAAAAGTAAAGTAAAGTAAAGTAAAGAAAAGAAAAGAAATGAAAAGTAAAGTAAAGTAAAGAAAAGAAAAGTAAAGAAAAGAAAAGAAAAGAAAAGGAAAGGAAAGAAAGGTAAAGTAAAGGAAAGAAAAGAAAAGAAAAGGAAATTAAAGAAAAGTAAAGGAAAGTAAAGTAAAGAACAGAAAAGGAAAGGAAAGAAAAGGAAAGAAGAGGAAAGGAAAGAAAAGTAAAGGAAAGAAAAGAAAAGGAAAGTAAAGAAAAGGAAAGAAAAGTAAAGAAAAGTAAAGTAAAGGAAAGAAAAGAAAAGGAAAGTAAAGGAAAGAAAAGAAAAGGAAAGAAAAGGAAAGTAAAGGAAAGAAAATTAAAGTAAAATAAAGGAAAGAAAAGAAAAGTAAAGTAAAGAAAATCAAAGTAAAGTAAATTAAAGTAAAGAAAAGTAAAGTAAAGTAAAGAAAAAAAAGGAAAGTAAAGTAAAGAAAAAAAAGGAAAGTAAAGTAAAGGAAAGTAAAGAATAGCAATGGAAAGAAAAGAAAAGTAAAGGAAAGTAAAGGAAAGAAAAGAAAAGAAAAGAAAAGAAAGTAAAGGAAAGGAAAGAAAAGAAAAGAAAAGTAAAGTAAAGTAAAGTAGAGTAAAGTCAAGTAAAGTAAAGTAAAGGAAAGAAAGAAAAGAAAAGAAAAGAAGAGTAAAGGAAAGAAAATTAAAGAACAGGAAAGTAAAGAAAAGGAAAGTAAAGAAAAGTAAAGGAAAGTTAAGTAAAGAACAGAAAAGGAAAGTAAAGAAAAGGAAAGGAAAGAAAAGAACAGAAAAGTAAAGTAAAGTAAAGGAAAGGAAAGGAAAGGAAAGTAAAAAAAGTAAAGCAAAGTAAAGTAAAGAAAAGAAAAGGAAAGGAAAGTAGAGAAAAGGAAAGAACAGAAATAAAAGTAAAGTAAAGAAAAGAAAAGAACAGAAAAGGAAAGGAAAGGAAAGTAAAGTAAAGTAAAGAAAAGAAAAGAAAAGGAAAGGAAAGGAAAGGAAAGTAGAGAAAAGGAAAGAAAAGGAAAGGAAAGAAAAGAAAAGAAAAGAAAAGGAAAGGAAAGGAAAGGAAAGGAAAGTAGAGAAAAGGAAAGAACAGAAATAAAAGTAAAGTAAAGAAAAGAAAAGAACAGAAAAGGAAAGGAAAGGAAAGTAAAGTAAAGTAAAGAAAAGAAAAGAAAAGGAAAGGAAAGGAAAGGAAAGGAAAGTAGAGAAAAGGAAAGAAAAGGAAAGGAAAGAAAAGAAAAGAAAAGAAAAGGAAAGGAAAGGAAAGGAAAGGAAAGGAAAGGAATGTAGAGAAAAGGAAAGAAAATAAATAAAAGTAACTTAAAGTAACGAAAAGAAAAGGAAAGTAAAGAAAAGGAAAGGAAAGGAAAGGAAAGAAAAGGAAAGTAAAGGAAAGGAAGGAAAAGAAAAGAAAAGAAAAGAAAAGAAAAGAAAAGGAAAGAAAAGAAAAGAAAAGAAAAGAAAAGGAAAGGAAAGGAAAGGAAAGGAAAGAAAACAAAAGAAAAGAAAAGGAAAGGAAAGGAAAGGAAAGGAAAGAAAAGAAAAGTAAAGTAAAGTAAAGGAAAGGAAAGGAAAGAAAAGAAAAGAAAAGGAAAGGAAAGGTAAGGAAAGGAAAGAAAAGAAAAGAAAAGAAAAGAAAAGAAAAGGAAAGGAAAGTAAAGTAAAGTAAAGTAAAGTAAAGAAAAGAAAAGTAAAGTAAAGAAATAAAAAGGAAAGGAAAGAAAAGTAAAGTAAAGGAAAGAAAAGAAAACAAAAGGGAAGTAAAGAAAAGAAAAGGAAAGTAAAGGAAAGAAAAGGAAAGAAGAGGAAAGGAAAGAAAAGTAAAGCAAAGGAAAGAAAAGAAAAGAATAGAAAAGAAAAGGAAAGGAAAGGAAAGGAAAGGAAAGAAAAGAAAAGAAAAGAAAAGAAAAGTCAAGGAAAGGAAAGGAAAGGAAAGGAAAGAAAAGGAAAGGAAAGGAAAGAAAAGAAAAGAAAAGAACAGGAAAGGAAAGGAAAGGAAAGGAAAGAAAAGGAAAGGAAAGGAAAGAAAAGAAAAGTAAAGAAAAGAAAAGAAAAGAAATGTAAAGGAAAGGAAAGGAAAGGAAAGAAAAGAAAAGAAAAGAAAAGGAAAGGAAAGGAAAGGAAAGGAAAGAAAAGAAAAGAAAAGAAAAGGAAAGAAAAGGAAAGTAAAGTAGAGTAAAGTAAAGTAAAGAAAATAAAAGTAAAGTAAAGAAATAAAAAGGAAAGGAAAGAAAAGTAAAGTAAAGGAAAGAAAAGAAAACAAAAGGGAAGTAAAGAAAAGAAAAGGAAAGTAAAGGAAAGAAAAGGAAAGAAGAGGAAAGGAAAGAAAAGTAAAGCAAAGGAAAGAAAAGAAAAGGAAAGTAAAGAAAAGGAAAGAAAAGTAAAGAAAAGTAAAGTAAAGGAAAGAAAAGAAAAGGAAAGTAAAGAAAAGAAAAGGAAAGTAAAGGAAAGAAAAGAAAAGGAAAGAAAAGGAAAGTAAAGGAAAGAAAAGTAAAGTAAAGTAAAGGAAAGAAAAGAAAAGAAAAGTAAAGTAAAGTAAAGAAAAGAAAAGAAAAGGAAAGGAAAGAAAAGGAAAGGAAAGAAAAGAAAAGAAAAGAAAAGGAAAGGAAAGGAAAGGAAAGGAAAGAAAAGAAAAGAAAAGAAAAGGAAAGGAAAGAAAAGAAAAGAAAAGAAAAGGAAAGAAAAGAAAAGAAAAGAAAAGGAAAGAAAAAGGAAAGGAAAGGAAAGAAAACAAAAGAAAAGAAAAGGAAAGGAAAGGAAAGGAAAGGAAAGAAAAGTAAAGTAAAGTAAAGGAAAGGAAAGGAAAGAAAAGAAAAGAAAAGGAAAGGAAAGGTAAGGAAAGGAAAGAAAAGAAAAGAAAAGAAAAGAAAAGGAAAGAAAAGGAAAGTAAAGTAAAGTAAAGTAAAGAAAAGAAAAGTAAAGTAAAGAAATAAAAAGGAAAGGAAAGAAAAGTAAAGTAAAGGAAAGAAAAGAAAACAAAAGGGAAGTAAAGAAAAGAAAAGGAAAGAAAAGGAAAGAAGAGGAAAGGAAAGAAAAGTAAAGCAAAGGAAAGAAAAGAAAAGGAAAGTAAAGAAAAGGAAAGAAAAGTAAAGAAAAGTAAAGTAAAGGAAAGAAAAGAAAAGGAAAGTAAAGAAAAGAAAAGAAAAGGAAAGTAAAGGAAAGAAAAGGAAAGAAAAGGAAAGTAAAGGAAAGAAAAGTAAAGTAAAGTAAAGGAAAGAAAAGAAAAGTAAAGTAAAGAAAAGGAAAGAAAAGGAAAGTAAAGTAAAGAAAAGAAAAGTAAAGGAAAGGAAAGAAAAGAAAAGAAAAGAAAAGAAAAGGAAAGGAAAGGAAAGGAAAGAAAAGAAAAGGAAAGGAAAGAAAATAAAAGAAAAGAAAAGGAAAGGAAAGGAAAGGAAAGGAAAGAAAAGAAAAGAAAAGAAAAGGAAAGGAAAGGAAAGGAAAGGAAAGGAAAGGAAAGAAAAGAAAAGAAAAGAACAGGAAAGGAAAGAAAAGATAAGAAAAGAAAAGGAAAGGAAAGGAAAGGAAAGGAAAGAAAAGAAAAGAAAAGGAAAGAAAAGAAAATAAAAGTAAAGAAAAGAAAAGGAAAGGAAAGAAAAGAAAAGAAAAGTAAAGGAAAGGAAAGGAAAGGAAAGGAAAGAAAAGAAAAGAAAAGGAAAGGAAAGAAAAGGAAAGAAAAGAAAAGAAAAGAACAGGAAAGGAAAGGAAAGGAAAGAAAAGGAAAGGAAAGAAAAGGAAAGGAAAGAAAAGTAAAGAAAAGAAAAGAAAAGAAATGTAAAGTAAAGAAGAGAAAAGAAAAGGAAATGAAAGAAAAGAAAAGAAAAGAAAAGGAAAGGAAAGAAAATAAAAGAAAAGGAAAGGAAAGTAAAGTAAAGTAAAGAAAAGTAAAGTAAAGTAAAGAAATAAAAAGGAAAGGAAAGAAAAGTAAAGTAAAGGAAAGAAAAGAAAACAAAAGGGAAGTAAAGAAAAGAAAAGGAAAGTAAAGGAAAGAAAAGGAAAGAAGAGGAAAGGAAAGAAAAGTAAAGCAAAGGAAAGAAAAGAAAAGGAAATTAAAGAAAAGGAAAGAAAAGTAAAGAAAAGTAAAGTAAAGGAAAGAAAAGGAAAGTAAAGAAAAGAAAAGAAAAGGAAAGTAAAGGAAAGAAAAGAAAAGGAAAGAAAAGGAAAGTAAAGGACAGAAAAGAAAAGTAAAGTAAAGGAAAGGAAAGAAAAGAAAAGTAAAGTAAAGAAAAGGAAAGAAAAGGAAAGTAAAGTAAAGAAAAGAAAAGTAAAGTAAAGTAAAGTAAAGTAAAGAAAAGTAAAGTAAAGTAAAGTAAAGTAAAGAAAAAAAGGAAAGTAAAGTAAAGTAAAGAAAAAAAAGGAAAGTAAAGTAAAGAATAGCAACGGAAAGAAAAGAAAAGTAAAGTAAAGTAAAGAAAAGGAAAGAAAAGGAAAGTAAAGTAAAGTAAAGGAAAGAAAAGAAAAGTAAAGTAAAGTAAAGAAAAGAAAAATAAAGTAAAGGAAAGAAAAGTAAAGAAAAGTAAAGTAAAGTAAAGGAAAGAAAAGAAAAAAAAGGAAAGTCAAGAAAAGGAAAGTAAAGGAAAGAAAAGAAAAGGAAAGTAAAGAAAAGAAAAGAAAAGGAAAGTAAAGGAAAGAAAAGAAAAGGAAAGAAAAGGAAAGTAAAGGAAAGAAAAGTAAAGTAAAGTAAAGGAAAGAAAAGAAAAGGAAAGTAAAGTAAAGAAAAGGAAAGAAAAGGAAAGTAAAGTAAAGAAAAGGAAAGAAAAGTAAAGAAAAGTAAAGTAAAGGAAAGAAAAGAAAAGGAAAGGAAAGTAAAGAAAAGGAAAGTAAAGAAAAGGAAAGTAAAGAAAATAAAAGAAAATAAAATAAAAGGAAAGGTAGGGAAAGGAAAGTAAAGAAAAGTAAAGTAAAGTAAACAAAAGAAAAGTAAAGAAAAAAAAAGAAAATAAAAGAAAAGAAAAGAAAAAATAAGAAAAGAAAGTAAAGAAAAGGAAAGGAAAGGAAAGGAAAGAAAAAAAAAGAAAAGAAAAGAAAAGAAAAAATAAGAAAAGTAAAGAAAAGAAAAGAAAAGAAAAGGAAAGTAAAGAAAAGAAAAGAAAAGAATAGAAAAGAAAAGAAAAGGAAAGGAAAAGAAAGGAGAGGAAAGAAAAGAAAAGAAAAGTTAAGTAAAGTAAAGAAAAGAAAAGAAACGTAAAGTAAAGTAAAGAAAAGTAAAGTAAAGTAACGTAAAGTAAAGAAAAAAAGGAAAAGAATAGTAAAGAAAAGAAAAGTATAGAAAATAAAAGAAAAGAAAAGGAAAGGAATGGAAAGAAAAGTAAAGTAAAGTAAAGTAAAGAAAAGTAAAGTAAAGTAAAGTAAAGAAAAAAAAGGAAAGTAAAGTAAAGTAAAGAAAAAAAGGAAAGGAAAGTAAAGTAAAGGAAAGGAAAGGAAAGAAAAGAAAAGAAAAGAAAAGCAAAGAAAAGTAAAGTGAAGGAAAGAAAAGAAAAGAAAAGAAAAGTAAAGTAAAGTAGAGTAAAGTAAATTAAAGTAAATAAAAGGAAAGAAAGAAAAGAAAAGAAAAGGAAAGAAAGTAAAGAAAAGGAAAGTGAAGAAAAGTAAAGGAAAGTAAAGTAAAGAACAGAAAAGGAAAGTAAAGAATTGGAAAGGAAAGAAAAGAAAAGAAAAGTAAAGTAAAGTAAAGGAAAGGAAAGGAAGGTAAAAAAGTAAAGCAAAGTAAAGTAAAGAAAAGAAAAGGAAAGGAAAGGAAAGTAGAGAAAAGGAAAGAAAAGAAAGAAAAGTAAAGTAAAGTAAAGTAAAGAAAAGAAAAGGAAAGAAAAGTAAAGTAAAGGAAAGAAAAGAAAATAAAAGGAAAGGAAAGTAAAGAAAAGTAAAGTAAAGAAAAGGAAAGTAAAGAAAATAAAAGAAAATAAAATAAAAGGAAAGGAAGGGAAAGGAAGGGAAAGGAAAGGAAATAAAAGTAAAGTAAAGAAAAGAAAAGTAAAGAAAAGAAAAGAAAAGAAAAGAACAGGAAAGGAAAGGAAAGGAAAGAAAAGGAAAGGAAAGAAAAGAAAAGAAAAGGAAAGAAAAGAAAAGAAAAGTAAAGGAAAGGAAAGGAAAGGAAAGAAAAGAAAAGGAAAGGAAAGGAAAGGAAAGAAAAGAAAAGAAAAGAAAAGTAAAGTAAAGTAAAGGAAAGGAAAGAAAAGAATAGAAAAGAAAAGAAAAGAAAAGTCAAGTAAAGGAAAGGAAAGGAAAGGAAAGGAAAGGAAAGAAAAGGAAAGGAAAGGAAAGAAAAGAAAAGAAAAGAACAGGAAAGGAAAGGAAAGGAAAGGAAAGAAAAGGAAAGGAAAGAAAAGAAAAGTAAAGAAAAGAAAAGAAAAGAAATGTAAAGGAAAGGAAAGGAAAGGAAAGGAAAGAAAAGAAAAGAAAAGAAAAGGAAAGGAAAGGAAAGGAAAGGAAAGAAAAGAAAAGAAAAGAAAAGGAAAGAAAAGGAAAGTAAAGTAGAGTAAAGTAAAGTAAAGAAAATAAAAGTAAAGTAAAGAAATAAAAAGGAAAGGAAAGAAAAGTAAAGTAAAGGAAAGAAAAGAAAACAAAAGGGAAGTAAAGAAAAGAAAAGGAAAGTAAAGGAAAGAAAAGGAAAGAAGAGGAAAGGAAAGAAAAGTAAAGCAAAGGAAAGAAAAGAAAAGGAAAGTAAAGAAAAGGAAAGAAAAGTAAAGAAAAGGAAAGTAAAGGAAAGAAAAGAAAAGGAAAGTAAAGAAAAGAAAAGAAAAGGAAAGTAAAGGAAAGAAAAGAAAAGGAAAGAAAAGGAAAGTAAAGGAAAGAAAAGGAAAGTAAAGTAAAGGAAAGAAAAGAAAAGTAAAGTAAAGAAAAGGAAAGAAAAGGAAAGTAAAGTAAAGAAAAGAAAAGTAAAGTAAAGTAAAGTAAAGTAAAGTAAAGAAAAAAAGGAAAGTAAAATAAAGTAAAGAAAAAAAAGGAAAGTAAAGTAAAGGAAAGTAAAGTAAAGAATAGCAACGGAAAGAAAAGAAAAGTAAAGTAAAGTAAAGAAAAGGAAAGAAAAGGAAAGTAAAGTAAAGGAAAGAAAAGAAAAGTAAAGTAAAGAAATAAAAAGGAAAGGAAAGAAAAGGAAAGTAAAGGAAAGAAAAGAAAACAAAAGGGAAGTAAAGAAAAGAAAAGGAAAGTAAAGGAAAGAAAAGGAAAGAAGAGGAAAGGAAAGAAAAGTAAAGCAAAGGAAAGAAAAGAAAAGGAAAGTAAAGAAAAGGAAAGAAAAGTAAAGAAAAGTAAAATAAAGGAAAGAAAAGAAAAAGAAAGTAAAGAAAAGAAAAGAAAAGGAAAGAAAAGGAAAGTAAAGGAAAAAAAAGTAAAGGAAAGTAAAGGAAAGAAAAGAAAAGTAAAGTAAAGAAAAGGAAAGAAAAGGAAAGTAAAGTAAAGAAAAGAAAAGTAAAGTAAAGTAAAGTAAAGAAAGGTAAAGTAAAGTAAAGTAAAGAAAAAAAGGAAAGTAAAGTAAAGTAAAGAAAAAAAAGGAAAGTAAAGTAAAGAATAGCAACGGAAAGAAAAGAAAAGTAAAGTAAAGTAAAGAAAAGTAAAGTAAAGTAAAGTAAAGAAAAAAAAGGAAAAGAATAGTAAAGAAAAGAAAAGAAAAGTATAGAAAAGAAAAGAAAAGAAAAGGAAAGGAATGGAAAGAAAAGAAAAGTAAAGTAAAGTAAAGTAAAGAAAAGAAAAGAAAAGTAAAGTAAAGTAAAGTAAAGAAAAGTAAAGTAAAGTAAAGTAAAGAAAAAAAGGAAAGTAAAGTAAAGTAAAGAAAAAAAGGAAAGGAAAGTAAAGTAAAGAATAACAACGGAAAGAAAAGAAAAGTAAAGTAAAGGAAAGGAAAGGAAAGGAAAGAAAAGAAAAGCAAAGAAAAGTAAAGTAAAGAAAATAAAAGAAAAGAAAATAAAAGGAAAGGAAGGGAAAGGAAAGGAAATAAAAGTAAAGTAATGAAAATAAAAGTAAAGAAAAGAAAAGAAAAGAAAAGTAAAGTAAAGTAAAGTAAAGAAAAGAAAAGAAAAGAAATGAAAAGTAAAGTAAAGTAAAGAAAAGAAAAGTAAAGAAAAGAAAAGAAAAGAAAAGGAAAGGAAAGAAAAGTAAAGTAAAGGAAAGAAAAGAAAAGAAAAGGAAAGTAAAGAAAAGTAAAGGAAAGTAAAGTAAAGAACAGAAAAGGAAAGGAAAGAAAAGGAAAGAAGAGGAAAGGAAAGAAAAGTAAAGGAAAGAAAAGAAAAGGAAAGTAAAGAAAAGGAAAGAAAAGTAAAGAAAAGTAAAGTAAAGGAAAGAAAAGAAAAGGAAAGTAAAGGAAAGAAAAGAAAAGGAAAGAAAAGGAAAGTAAAGGAAAGAAAATTAAAGTTAAATAAAGGAAAGAAAAGAAAAGTAAAGTAAAGAAAATGAAAGTAAAGTAAATTAAAGTAAAGAAAAGTAAAGTAAAGTAAAGAAAAAAAAGGAAAGTAAAGTAAAGAAAAAAAAAGGAAAGTAAAGTAAAGGAAAGTAAAGAATAGCAATGGAAAGAAAAGAAAAGTAAAGGAAAGTAAAGGAAAGAAAAGAAAAGAAAAGAAAAGAAAAGAAAGTAAAGGAAAGGAAAGAAAAGAAAATTAAAGTAAAGTAAAGTAGAGTAAAGTCAAGTAAAGTAAAGTAAAGGAAAGAAAGAAAAGAAAAGAATAGAAAAGAAAAGGAAAGGAAAGGAAAGAAAAGAAAAGAAAAGAAAAGAAAAGGAAAGTAAAGGAAAGGAAAGGAAAGAAAAGAAAAGGAAAGGAAAGGAAAGGAAAGGAAAGAAAAGAAAAGAACAGGAAAGGAAAGGAAAGGAAAGGAAAGAAAAGGAAAGGAAAGAAAAGAAAAGTAAAGAAAAGAAAAGAAAAGAAATGTAAAGGAAAGGAAAGGAAAGGAAAGAAAAGAAAAGAAAAGAAAAGTAAAGGAAAGGAAAGGAAAGGAAAGAAAAGAAAAGAAAAGAAAAGAAAAGGAAAGAAAAGGAAAGTAAAGTAGAGTAAAGTAAAGTAAAGAAAAGAAAAGTAAAGTAAAGAAATAAAAAGGAAAGGAAAGAAAAGTAAAGTAAAGGAAAGAAAAGAAAACAAAAGGGAAGTAAAGAAAAGAAAAGGAAAGTAAAGGAAAGAAAAGGAAAGAAGAGGAAAGGAAAGAAAAGTAAAGCAAAGGAAAGAAAAGAAAAGGAAAGTAAAGAAAAGGAAAGAAAAGTAAAGAAAAGTAAAGTAAAGGAAAGAAAAGAAAAGGAAAGTAAAGAAAAGAAAAGAAAAGGAAAGTAAAGGAAAGAAAAGAAAAGGAAAGAAAAGGAAAGTAAAGGAAAGAAAAGTAAAGTAAAGGAAAGAAAAGAAAAGTAAAGTAAAGAAAAGGAAAGAAAAGGAAAGTAAAGTAAAGAAAAGAAAAGTAAAGTAAAGTAAAGTAAAGTAAAGTAAAGAAAAAAAGGAAAGTAAAATAAAGTAAAGAAAAAAAAGGAAAGTAAAGTAAAGGAAAGTAAAGTAAAGAATAGCAACGGAAAGAAAAGAAAAGTAAAGTAAAGTAAAGAAAAGGAAAGAAAAGGAAAGTAAAGTAAAGTAAAGGAAAGAAAAGAAAAGTAAAGTAAAGAAATAAAAAGGAAAGGAAAGAAAAGGAAAGTAAAGGAAAGAAAAGAAAACAAAAGGGAAGTAAAGAAAAGAAAAGGAAAGAAAAGTAAAGCAAAGGAAAGAAAAGAAAAGGAAAGTAAAGAAAAGGAAAGAAAAGTAAAGAAAAGTAAAATAAAGGAAAGAAAAGAAAAGGAAAGTAAAGAAAAGAAAAGAAAAGGAAAGTAAAGGAAAGAAAAGAAAAGGAAAGAAAAGGAAAGTAAAGGAAAAAAAAGTAAAGTAAAGTAAAGGAAAGAAAAGAAAAGTAAAGTAAAGAAAAGGAAAGAAAAGGAAAGTAAAGTAAAGAAAAGAAAAGTAAAGTAAAGTAAAGTAAAGAAAAGTTAAGTAAAGTAAAGTAAAGAAAAAAAGGAAAGTAAAGTAAAGTAAAGAAAAAAAAGGAAAGTAAAGTGAAGGAAAGTAAAGTAAAGAATAGCAACGGAAAGAAAAGAAAAGTTAAGTAAAGTAAAGAAAAGGAAAGAAAAGGAAAGTAAAGTAAAGTAAAGGAAAAAAAAGAAAAGTAAAGTAAAGTAAAGAAAAGAAAAATAAAGTAAAGTAAAGAAAAGGAAAGAAAAGTAAAGAAAAGTAAAGTAAAGGAAAGAAAAGAAAAAAGGAAAGTAAAGAAAAGGAAAGTAAAGGAAAGAAAAGAAAAGGAAAGTAAAGAAAAGAAAAGAAAAGGAAAGTAAAGGAAAGAAAAGAAAAGGAAAGAAAAGGAAAGTAAAGGAAAGAAAAGGAAAGTAAAGTAAAGGAAAGAAAAGAAAAGGAAAGTAAAGTAAAGAAAAGGAAAGAAAAGGAAAGTAAAGTAAAGAAAAGGAAAGAAAAGTAAAGAAAAGTAAAGTAAAGAAAAGAAAAGAAACGTAAAGTAAAGTAAAGAAAAGTAAAGTAAAGTAAAGTAAAGAAAAAAAAGGAAAAGAATAGTAAAGAAAAGAAAAGAAAAGTATAGAAAAGAAAAGAAAAGAAAAGGAAAGGAATGGAAAGAAAAGAAAAGTAAAGTAAAGTAAAGTAAAGAAAAGAAAAGAAAAGTAAAGTAAAGTAAAGTAAAGAAAAGTAAAGTAAAGTAAAGTAAAGAAAAAAAAGGAAAGTAAAGTAAAGAAAAAAAGGAAAGGAAAGTAAAGTAAAGAATAACAACGGAAAGAAAAGAAAAGTAAAGTAAAGTAAAGGAAAGGAAAGGAAAGGAAAGAAAAGAAAAGCAAAGAAAAGTAAAGTAAAGAAAATAAAAGAAAATAAAATAAAAGGAAAGGAAGGGAAAGGAAAGGAAATAAAAGTAAAGTAATGAAAATAAAAGTAAAGAAAAGAAAAGAAAAGAAAAGTAAAGTAAAGTAAAGAAAAGAAAAGAAAAGAAATGAAAAGTAAAGTAAAGTAAAGAAAAGAAAAGAAAAGTAAAGAAAAGAAAAGAAAAGAAAAGGAAAGGAAAGAAAAGTAAAGTAAAGGAAAGAAAAGAAAAGAAAAGGAAATTAAAGAAAAGTAAAGGAAAGTAAAGTAAAGAACAGAAAAGGAAAGGAAAGAAAAGGAAAGAAGAGGAAAGGAAAGAAAAGTAAAGGAAAGAAAAGAAAAGGAAAGTAAAGAAAAGGAAAGAAAAGTAAAGAAAAGTAAAGTAAAGGGAAGAAAAGAAAAGGAAAGTAAAGGAAAGAAAAGAAAAGGAAAGAAAAGGAAAGTAAAGGAAAGAAAATTAAAGTAAAATAAAGGAAAGAAAAGAAAAGTAAAGTAAAGAAAATGAAAGTAAAGTAAATTAAAGTAAAGAAAAGTAAAGTAAAGTAAAGCAAAAAAAGGAAAGTAAAGTAAAGAAAAAAAAGGAAAGTAAAGAATAGCAATGGAAAGAAAAGAAAAGTAAAGGAAAGTAAAGGAAAGAAAAGAAAATAAAAGAAAAGAAAAGAAAAGAAAAGAAAGTAAAGGAAAGGAAAGAAAAGAAAAGAAAAGTAAAGTAAAGTAAAGTAGAGTAAAGTCAAGTAAAGTAAAGTAAAGGAAAGAAAGAAAAGAAAAGAAAAGAAGAGTAAAGGAAAGAAAATTAAAGAACAGGAAAGTAAAGAAAAGGAAAGTAAAGAAAAGTAAAGGAAAGTAAAGTAAAGAACAGAAAAGGAAAGTAAAGAAAAGGAAAGGAAAGAAAAGAACAGAAAAGTAAAGTAAAGTAAAGGAAAGGAAAGGAAAGTAAAAAAAGTAAAGCAAAGTAAAGTAAAGAAAAGAAAAGGAAAGGAAAGTAGAGAAAAGGAAAGAACAGAAATAAAAGTAAAGTAAAGAAAAGAAAAGAACAGAAAAGGAAAGGAAAGGAAAGGAAAGTAAAGTAAAGTAAAGAAAAGAAAAGGAAAGGAAAGGAAAGGAAAGGAAAGTAGAGAAAAGGAAAGAAAAGGAAAGGAAAGAAAAGAAAAGAAAAGAAAAGGAAAGGAAAGGAAAGGAAAGTAGAGAAAAGGAAAGAACAGAAATAAAAGTAAAGTAAAGAAAAGAAAAGAACAGAAAAGGAAAGGAAAGGAAAGGAAAGGAAAGTAAAGAAAAGAAAAGAAAAGGAAAGGAAAGGAAAGGTAAGTAGAGAAAAGGAAAGAAAAGGAAAGGAAAGAAAAGAAAAGAAAAGGAAAGGAAAGGAAAGGAAAGGAAAGGAAAGTAGAGAAAAGGAAAGAAAATAAATAAAAGTAACTTAAAGTAACGAAAAGAAAAGGAAAGTAAAGAAAAGGAAAGGAAAGGAAAGGAAAGAAAAGGAAAGTAAAGGAAAGGAAAGAAAAGAAAAGAAAAGAAAAGAAAAGAAAAGAAATGTAAAGTAAAGAAGAGAAAAGAAAAGGAAATGAAAGAAAAGAAAAGAAAAGAAAAGACAAGGAAAGAAAAGAAAAGAAAAGAAAAGAAAAGTAAAGTAAAGTAAAGAAAAGAAAAGAAAAGAAAAGGAAAGGAAAGAAAAGGAAAGGAAAGAAAAGAAAAGAAAAGAAAAGGAAAGGAAAGGAAAGGAAAGAAAAGAAAAGAAAAGAAAAGGAAAGGAAAGAAAAGAAAAGAAAAGAAAAGAAAAGGAAAGAAAAGAAAAGAAAAGGAAAGGAAAGGAAAGGAAAGGAAAGAAAACAAAAGAAAAGAAAAGGAAAGGAAAGGAAAGGAAAGGAAAGAAAAGAAAAGAAAAGTAAAGTAAAGTAAAGGAAAGGAAAGAAAAGAAAAGGAAAGGAAAGGTAAGGAAAGAAAAGAAAAGAAAAGAAAAGAAAAGAAAAGGAAAGAAAAGGAAAGTAAAGTAAAGTAAAGTAAAGTAAAGAAAAGAAAAGTAAAGTAAAGAAATAAAAAGGAAAGGAAAGAAAAGTAAAGTAAAGGAAAGAAAAGAAAACAAAAGGGAAGTAAAGAAAAGAAAAGGAAAGTAAAGGAAAGAAAAGGAAAGAAGAGGAAAGGAAAGAAAAGTAAAGCAAAGGAAAGAAAAGAAAAGGAAAGTAAAGAAAAGGAAAGAAAAGTAAAGAAAAGTAAAGTAAAGGAAAGAAAAGAAAAGGAAAGTAAAGAAAAGAAAAGAAAAGGAAAGTAAAGGAAAGAAAAGAAAAGGAAAGAAAAGGAAAGTAAAGGAAAGAAAAGTAAAGTACAGTAAAGGAAAGAAAAGAAAAGTAAAGTAAAGAAAAGGAAAGAAAAGGAAAGTAAAGTAAAGAAAAGAAAAGTAAAGGAAAGGAAAGAAAAGAAAAGAAAAGAAAAGAAAAGGAAAGGAAATGAAAGGAAAGAAAAGAAAAGGAAAGGAAAGGAAAGGAAAGGAAAGAAAAGAAAAGAAAAGGAAATGAAAGGAAAGAAAAGAAAAGAAAAGAAAAGGAAAGGAAAGGAAAGGAAAGGAAAGGAAAGAAAAGAAAAGAACAGGAAAGGAAGGAAAAGATAAGAAAAGAAAAGGAAAGGAAAGGAAAGAAAAGAAAAGAAAAGGAAAGAAAAGAAAATAAAAGTAAAGTAAAGAAAAGAAAAGGAAAGGAAAGGAAAGAAAAGAAAAGAAAAGAAAAGTAAAGGAAAGGAAAGGAAAGGAAAGGAAAGAAAAGAAAAGAAAAGGAAAGGAAAGGAAAGGAAAGAAAAGAAAAGAAAAGAACAGGAAAGGAAAGGAAAGGAAAGGAAAGAAAAGGAAAGGAAAGAAAAGTAAAGAAAAGAAAAGAAAAGAAATGTAAAGTAAAGAAGAGAAAAGAAAAGGAAATGAAAGAAAAGAAAAGAAAAGAAAAGAAAAGAAAAGTAAAGTAAAGTAAAGAAAAGAAAAGAAAAGGAAAGGAAAGGAAAGGAAAGTAGAGAAAAGGAAAGAAAAGGAAAGGAAAGAAAAGAAAAGAAAAGAAAAGGAAAGGAAAGGAAAGGAAAGGAAAGGAAAGTAGAGAAAAGGAAAGAAAATAAATAAAAGTAACTTAAAGTAACGAAAAGAAAAGGAAAGTAAAGAAAAGGAAAGGAAAGGAAAGGAAAGAAAAGGAAAGTAAAGGAAAGGAAAGGAAAGAAAAGAAAAGAAAAGAAAAGAAATGTAAAGTAAAGAAGAGAAAAGAAAAGGAAATGAAAGAAAAGAAAAGAAAAGAAAAGACAAGGAAAGAAAAGAAAAGAAAAGAAAGGAAAAGTAAAGTAAAGTAAAGAAAAGAAAAGGAAAGGAAAGGAAAGAAAAGGAAAGGAAAGGAAAGGAAAGGAAAGAAAAGAAAAGAAAAGAAAAGGAAAGGAAAGAAAAGAAAAGAAAAGAAAAGAAAAGGAAAGAAAAGAAAAGAAAAGAAAAGAAAAGGAAAGGAAAGGAAAGGAAAGAAAACAAAAGAAAAGAAAAGGAAAGGAAAGGAAAGGAAAGGAAAGGAAAGGAAAGGAAAGAAAAGAAAAGTAAAGTAAAGGAAAGGAAAGAAAAGAAAAGAAAAGGAAAGGAAAGGTAAGGAAAGAAAAGAAAAGAAAAGAAAAGGAAAGAAAAGGAAAGTAAAGTAAAGTAAAGTAAAGTAAAGAAAAGAAAAGTAAAGTAAAGAAATAAAAAGGAAAGGAAAGAAAAGTAAAGTAAAGGAAAGAAAAGAAAACAAAAGGGAAGTAAAGAAAAGAAAAGGAAAGTAAAGGAAAGAAAAGGAAAGAAGAGGAAAGGAAAGAAAAGTAAAGCAAAGAAAAGAAAAGGAAAGTAAAGAAAAGGAAAGAAAAGTAAAGAAAAGTAAAGGAAAGGAAAGAAAAGAAAAGGAAAGTAAAGAAAAGAAAAGAAAAGGAAAGTAAAGGAAAGAAAAGAAAAGGAAAGAAAAGGAAAGTAAAGGAAAGAAAAGTAAAGTAAAGTAAAGGAAAGAAAAGAAAAGTAAAGTAAAGAAAAGGAAAGAAAAGGAAAGTAAAGTAAAGAAAAGAAAAGTAAAGGAAAGGAAAGAAAAGAAAAGAAAAGAAAAGAAAAGGAAAGGAAAGGAAAGGAAAGAAAAGAAAAGGAAAGGAAAGGAAAGGAAAGGAAAGAAAAGAAAAGAAAAGGATAGGAAAGGAAAGAAAAGAAAAGAAAAGAAAAGGAAAGGAAAGGAAAGAAAAGAAAAGAAAAGAACAGGAAAGGAAAGAAAAGATAAGAAAAGAAAAGGAAAGGAAAGGAAAGGAAAGAAAAGAAAAGAAAAGGAAAGAAAATAAAATAAAAGTAAAGTAAAGAAAAGAAAAGGAAAGGAAAGGAAAGAAAAGAAAAGAAAAGAAAAGTAAAGGAAAGGAAAGGAAATGAAAGGAAAGGAAAGGAAAGAAAAGAAAAGGAAAGGAAAGGAAAGGAAAGACAAGAAAAGAAAAGAACAGGAAAGGAAAGGAAAGGAAAGGAAAGAAAAGGAAAGGAAAGAAAAGGAAAGAAAAGAAAAGAAAAGAAATGTAAAGTAAAGAAGAGAAAAGAAAAGGAAATGAAAGAAAAGAAAAGAAAAGAAAAGAAAAGTAAAGTAAAGTAAAGAAAAGAAAAGAAAAGGAAAGGAAAGGAAAGAAAAGAAAAGAAAAGGAAAGGAAAGGAAAGAAAATAAAAGAAAAGGAAAGGAAAGGAAAGGAAAGGAAAGAAAAGAAAAGGAAAGGAAAGGAAAGAAAAGAAAAGAAAAGAAAAGAAAAGGAAAGAAAAGAAAAGAAAAGAAAAGGAAAGGAAAGGAAAGGAAAGGAAAGGAAAGGAAAGGAAAGGAAAGAAAAGAAAAGGAAAGGAAAGGAAAGGAAAGGAAAGGAAAGAAAAGAAAAGAAAAGAAAAGAAAAGTAAAGTAAAGGAAAGGAAAGGAAAGAAAAGAAAAGAAAAGAAAAGTAAAGTAAAGGAAAGGAAAGGAAAGGAAAGGAAAGGAAAGAAAAGAAAAGAAAAGAAAAGGAAAGAAAAGGAAAGGAAAGTAAAGTAAAGTAAAGAAAAGTAAAGTAAAGTAAAGAAATAAAAAGGAAAGGAAAGAAAAGTAAAGTAAAGGAAAGAAAAGAAAACAAAAGGGAAGTAAAGAAAAGAAAAGGAAAGTAAAGGAAAGAAAAGGAAAGAAGAGGAAAGGAAAGAAAAGTAAAGCAAAGGAAAGAAAAGAAAAGGAAAGTAAAGAAAAGGAAAGAAAAGTAAAGAAAAGTAAAGTAAAGGAAAGAAAAGAAAAGGAAAGTAAAGAAAAGAAAAGAAAAGGAAAGTAAAGGAAAGAAAAGAAAAGGAAAGAAAAGGAAAGTAAAGGAAAGAAAAGTAAAGTAAAGGAAAGGAAAGAAAAGAAAAGTAAAGTAAAGAAAAGGAAAGAAAAGGAAAGTAAAGTAAAGAAAAGAAAAGTAAAGTAAAGTAAAGTAAAGTAAAGAAAAGTAAAGTAAAGTAAAGTAAAGTAAAGAAAAAAAGGAAAGTAAAGTAAAGTAAAGAAAAAAAAAGTAAAGTAAAGTAAAGGAAAGTAAAGTAAAGAATAGCAACGGAAAGAAAAGAAAAGTAAAGTAAAGTAAAGAAAAGGAAAGAAAAGGAAAGTAAAGTAAAGTAAAGGAAAGAAAAGAAAAGTAAAGTAAAGTAAAGAAAAGAAAAATAAAGTAAAGTAAAGAAAAGGAAAGAAAAGTAAAGAAAAGTAAAGTAAAGGAAAGAAAAGAAAAAAAAGGAAAGTCAAGAAAAGGAAAGTAAAGGAAAGAAAAGAAAAGGAAAGTAAAGAAAAGAAAAGAAAAGGAAAGTAAAGGAAAGAAAAGAAAAGGAAAGAAAAGGAAAGTAAAGGAAAGAAAAGTAAAGTAAAGTAAAGGAAAGAAAAGAAAAGGAAAGTAAAGTAAAGAAAAGGAAAGAAAAGGAAAGTAAAGTAAAGAAAAGGAAAGAAAAGTAAAGAAAAGTAAAGT